>CAUYTI010146885.1:0-27238 GCA_963575145.1 Galago senegalensis | reverse complement strand
TGGCATCACGCTCACAGCAACCTCCAACTCCTGGGCTCAAGCGAGTCTCCTGCCTCAGCCTCCCAAGTAGCTGGGACTACAGGCGCCCACCACAACGCCTGGCTATTTTTTGGTTGCAGCCATCATTGTTGTTTGGCGGGCCCGAGCTGGGGATTCGAACCCGCCACCTTAGGTGTATGTGGCTGGCACCTTAGCCAAGTGAGTCACAGGCCCGAGCCAACTGAAAGAATTTTTAAAGATAGATGTTTATACTAAGAAGCCAACCCCCAATTCATAATCAAGCTATATACCGAAATAAAAATGAGTAATTGTTTCTTTAGGGATAGTATAAAAATAAAACTTTAGTGCTTAATTTCAAAAAACACAGAGTAAATGATAAAACAGTCCTACTTGTGTAGAGCAAACAAAAAATATATTTATTGGTACCTGTGTATCTAAAAGGTTACTGGGAGGATTCATCCTAAACTGACAGTTGAGACAGGGAATTCAAGAGGAAGGAAAATGAAGAATTTTCACCCTTTGCTCGTATGTATGTACATCTTAAAATCTTTCACCAAGAGAATGCGTTCCTGCGTTACTTGTGAAACTAGTAAAGGCTTCATCAAGAGCCACCAAAAAGAATGAGGTATGGTGAACGAATGCTGCCACCTCACCCTTGAAATCAAACAAAAATTAAGGTTTTAGACAATATTTTGATCTCACACAAGAACAGTCCCTCAGTGACTTTTCATTTTAGTAATTATTAAAAGTGAGTACTGATTTTAAAAATGAAATAGTTGATATATTTTAAAATAGATCTCTTGGCTCGGCACCTGTGGCTCAAGTGGCTAAGGCGCCAGCCACATACACCTAAGGTGGTGGGTTTGAATCCAGCCCAGACCCACCAAACAACAATGATGGCTGCAACCAAAAAATAGCCGGGTGTGTGGCGGGCACCTGTGGTCCCAGCTACTTAGGAGGCGGAGGCAGAAGACTCGCTTGAGCCCAGGAGTTGGAGGTTGCTATGAGCTGTGATGCCACAACACTCTACCCAGGGGGACAGCTTGAGGCTCTGTCTCAAAAAAAAAAAAAAAAAAAAGATTTCTTAAAATAGGCCTTTACCCAACAATTATTGCTTCTCACAAACTATACAAGGGACACTCTCTGGTGTAAAAGAAATTCTTCTGTTTAGATCACTCACACAAGCTATCTTTCTAGTTTACGCAGAACGTATCATATCACTTTAAAAATGAAAAATCCAACTGCTGTCAACAAAATCCTATGTAAGAATAATGTACCTTTTTATAAATAATTTTCAAAATAAATTCTGTTATCTCCTTACATAAACAGTTACAGTCATTAATTTTTTTCTTCTTCCCTAACCAATGCCAGTTTTAAATTATTTTGTTATTTTAAAAAACTGGTGTTCTACTACCGTTGTTTTCTACTTTAAGGCTATTTTATTTACTCAGCACTTTTTATACTGTTTGATATACATTGAGGGTGAGAGAAAAGAACTTCAAAATCAGTTTCAACTAATGAATGATACCATATCAAAACTGTAATTTTTTTTTTTTTTTTTTGAAACAAAGTCTCACTAGTCATCAGTAAAGTGCCCTGGTGTTCCAGTTCACATCAACCTCAAACTCTTGGGTTCAAACAATTCTCTTGCCTCAGCCTCTCAACTAGCTGGGACTACAGGCACCTGCCACAATGCCCAGCTATTTTTTTTTTTTTCTTTTTAGAGATGGGATCTCGCTCTTCCTCAAGCTGGTCTTGAACCTGTCTCAGCCTCCCAAAGTGCTAGGATTACAGGTGTGAGCCACTGTGCTTGGCCTAATGTTCTTAAAAAGTCATCAATGTGTATATTATGCTCTGGGTGCTCAAAAGGCACAGTTAAGAAAATGGAAAGTCAAAATACAAACTAAAAGAATGTACTTGCAAAATATATATCCAATACAGGACTTATATCCAGTATAAAGAACTTATAAAATTCAGTTAAGACCAATCGCAAGGAAAACTGAACAAAATCTTTCACTAAACATTTGTTTCACCAACAGAAATTATGTAGATGACAAAAAATCACATGAAAAGATGCTCAACATCATTAGAGCACTGCAAGTGAATGAAAATCACAAAGTGTCGGCAAAGATGTGGTGCAACTGGAATTCTCATATACTGCTGATGAGAATGTAAAATGTATGCTTTGGAAAATAGTTTGGCACCTTCTCATTAAGCTAAATGTATTTACCATATAACCCAGCAATTCCACTGGCAGAAAATAGTCCAAAAAAAAAAAAAAAGAAAGAAAGAAAATTTATGTCTACACAAAAACTTCTAAGCAAATGTTCACACTACCTTCAATTCTAACAACCAATATCTACCTGAAAGAGCCTAAATACCCATGAACTGGGACTAGACAAATTGTAACAGAAACACCCATGTAGTGCACTACTACTCTGCAGCAGAGCTACTGAGAAACACACAGATGAGACTGCAAGGGTTTCTGATATGCTGCTGATATGCTGCGTGAAAGAAGCCAGACAGGTAAGACTACAAGTTATATATCATTCCATTTATACACACCTAGAAAAGGCAAACTTAGAAAGCAAATCAGGGAATCAAGTGCACGAGGACACTTTCTGGAGTGATGAAAATGTCCCACATTTTGTCTGTGGCCATGGTTACAATTTTATTGTGTGTCAATTTTACCTCAAGAAAGCTGACAAAGTTTGAAGCATTTTTCAAAATGCTCTAGTATTTTGAGAATGAAGATGCTTTATCTGAGGATTGGATGGAGAAATCAAGCTCATCCATCAACTACATGTCTGTTTTTATTTTATATATCCTATATATTAAAGAGGCAGCAAAAAAAAAACAAGCCCAAATGAAGACTTAAAAATGTTTGTTGCTAATAATAAAGAAGGTGCACTTAGGTTCAGAAAGCACCTCAAACACCTTCTGAAGAGGTTTGATCAGACTGGGGAGAGGGGTATGAATAATAAAAGAGGATTTAAATCCCAGGTTTGTCAGAAAGAAACCTGGCCAGCCAGCACCATGAAAAAGCAGCAGAGACACTCTGCTCCATGGGCTCAAAATCCCATCAGTGTTAGCACCTTTGTTCCCCAGACTCTAAACCAAATATCTCTGTGTGGTTTACACTGCTTCATTTCCTGTCTCCTCTCCATTTATGTTACTTCCATCTCAGCTCAAACCCTCATAGCCCAATAGCCTGAACTTCTCCACAAAAATTATAAAATAACTCTGTGGCATTTTCCTGATACACAATCAATAGTCTTTGTCAATTCTTTTATTTCCTATTAAGGAAGTAAAAATCACCTATATTTGCCTCCTGGAGATAAGTTAACACTCTTGGTTTTTATCTTTCCAATCTATTACACATAACATGGTATGTATTTAACAATCATTCAACACACACAAACTGAACAATCAGGCACCCCAAACTGATAGGTAACCATGAAAATTCTCCAAAGCAGTAAAAATATACAATGTTCGCCTTTAACAAGGCTTGTAAACTATAAGAGAAAAATGTAAACCTCAGGAAAATGAATTTGTAATCATAATACATGCATAAAAAGTTTACATGAAAATACAGTCAGGGTGTATTTGGAAAAATGGCCTTCAGGGACTATTTGCCTACAAAACTGAAGTAATACTGTACTTATTCCATTTTACACTTAATATAATGTGTACATTTTCCCACACATTAAACAATTTTTTAAACCATTATAAAAGATGTCTTTTTGCCCCAGCCTCATCCACCTCAAACTATTTTTACAAAATATTCTCACCCAACCAGTCAAAAGAAATGCCAGGCACTATTCTCAGCTCTGGGGTACTCAGCAGTGACCAAAACACACAGACTTCTGTGTTCATGGCTCTTAATCATAACAGAAAGCAGTTATATGGTATGCTAGATGGTGTAAGCACTACAGAGAAAAATAAAGCAATGAAGGGAGACAGAGAATATGTTGGGGGCTGAGAGTTACAATGAGTAACCATTGACTCTTACTTTCTACCTCAAAAGCCTTGAATACCCAATACCTAAGCCCCAAGATGGGCATATAGAAACAAAACCAATTCAGGTCTGGAACAGAGGCCAGAGAATACACATTTTTTACAAGCTCAATGGGTGTGATTATTCTGATACAAATAACCTATAGATCACACTTTGAGAAACAATGGCCAAAAGCTTTAAAGGTACTCTAATGATCTGGCCCCAACTTGCCCTCCAACTTCTTTCTCACTACTTCTTACCCTCACATGTTCCATTTCCACACAAACTAAACTATTTTCTGAATCTTCCTTGCTCAGTTTTTAGCCGAGAATCCCCTTCAACCTAGGCATTTCCTATTTAGAATCTTCTCAGACTTCAAAAGTTAACTCATCCTCAAACTCTTGCTTTGTCCACCCAGCTGAAATAAAACTTTGAATGCCTACAGCATCATAGCTAACCCTCTTATGACATATGTTATTTTCTAAATCACACTGACTTTCTTTCCTGTGACAGGGAAACTCTTTGATTATATGTCCATTCTCTCTGCATCCCCAGGATGACCAACATAATAAGCACTCAAATTGGCATTAGGGAAGCAAATGGATACAGTACTCATTGATCAAACACCACTGATCCTATGTTACGTTCTCTTTACTTCCTACCTCTTTTTAGCTTTTTCCTTTGCCAGTGTTATTTTTAACTTAATAAAAGATGATGTAAAGCCTGAACATTCTAAACAGCATTCCAAGAAATTTGATTTTTACAATGAGACTATTAGTTTTGTAAGCAGAAAAGAGGAAAATCTTTTTAACTTCAACATGATTGAGAAAATGTGGCAGCAGGAGTTGGTGGGGAAGTCCTGTCCTTTTCTTTCTCAAGAGTTTCTTCCATTCACAAGGTGATCATGGGAAATGGAATCAACATTAAAAAACTCTGCCTTCTCCAATTGCCTAAGAGGACATCATCAAACCTCACCCTGTGTAAGTCCCGTAACCACACCAACACAGCAGTCTGAAAATCATTACCTGTGTTCTTTCTGATCTTCTATGCTACCTATACATGCCATTATGATATAGATACAGACAGTACAACTTTGACTCAGTGAGGCAACCTCTAGTATACAGCTCCAATATCTTCCAATCAAGTGCTACATAAAACGAGTACCTACCACGTTTATAGGAAATGTTGATAAGCAAAAAGAATACACTGCACCGTAACCTCTTATACATTATAAGATTAACACTGCATTTTAAAGAATTTTAAATACCTGTGGATTTTCCAAACGCTTTAAATACTCTTCAAACGACCCTTCTATAAACTGCAAAACAAAAAACAAATGTATTAGGAATGTGATCTAAGAAAGGTCAAAGTAACAGTTTAGCTTCACTGAGCAAATAATATTCACTTTTAATTACTGATTTAATAAACAAACCTAGGATACAGTATTACTAAAATATATAAAACCTACTTGTAAAAATACACAGCAATTATTAAGTAAAGATCATAAATATACAAAAGGATTTAAAGATGAAGTACTGTTCGGAAAGGCTTCCTAGAAGGGGAGTGAAGATGAAGGCAGGATGGCACAGGAAGAGGATACTCCACAGAGAAGGCCATCATGGCATGAGGAGGAGGCCATCATGGCATGAGGAGGAGGCAGGAAAAGACCCAGCCGGTGGGAGCAGGACAAGTTGGTGGGAAGCTGAGCCAGAGAGGAATCCCAATAGGGTCCTATTTACAGAGGACCTTGAGCCCAGGAAGGACTTGCAGACTGCCCAAGAAAGGCAAATCAAGGTCACTGCAGGTGACATTCTGAACTGAGAAATTATATGATAAGCAGTACTTTTATCTTAATTTGGTATTGGCTGGTATGTAGAAGAGAATAAAACAAAGACTGACATACACTAGCTAAGAAATAGTACAGCTTAATTACACAGATATGAGTAGTCACTTTCTCTCAGGTCAATTACATTAAAAAAAGAGATAAGAACTAATAATGCCAAGGATATTTTGAAGCATCAATAACATGCTAATACAACTTGCTTCACTGTTACTTTAAAATAAAAATAAAACTGAGTTTAATTTAAGTTGTATAACCCAATCTTGTTTATGCTTCTCTCTTAGCAATTGGACTAATGTGAGAAAGCTCTAAAAGAAATTCAAGTCCCAGTTAATTTAGCAAAGTGATATACTTAAAAACATTAAAGTATACTCCCTAATCTATAAAAATCTTTTAAGTACCAGTGGTTTTTTTTTTAAAGATTGCATTAAGATTAAACTTTTCTAGATTGTATAATGTCAAATTTCCAAAAACTATCTTAAGTTCAAGACATATTTATAATAAAAAGGCCATGTACTATTTTAAATGTCCCACCAATCAGAGGCTACTGTTCTGTATTAGATGGCTATTTATAGATTTAAGGAAAAAAAAAAAAACCTCACAGAACCATTTAAAGTCAGAAGACACATAACCAGAATTCTGACACAAGCCTGAATCCAATCTGAGAGTTTCCTTTCTAAGCATGAAGTGTCCATCTAGGCTGTGCCTGAACCCTTGTCAATAACAAGGCACAACCCTTCCTACAACATCCCTTTCCAATGCCAGCCAACAGAAACTGCTAGAATCTTCTTATCTAAGGAAAGGAAAACTTTCTTCCTTGGAATCTTTAATCTGTGATCTTACCTCCTAAGATTGTATGTACTAAATAAACAAATGCAAAACATTTAAACCAATGCCTGGCACACAGTAAGCACTTAAATAACATCAGCAATGTCCATCAACACCAACAAGTGTTTTACCCTCTGGGGCCAAAATTAGTAATCTTGTAATCTCTTCAAATATTTAAAGACCACTTCACTTCCCCACCTCTTCTCCACCAACTGTACTTCCCTCTAATCTAGCCCCTATATTACCAGTTTTTTTAATAAGACAAGTTTTTCAAACCTATCAAGTAGGTAACTAACTCTTCTTCCTGGGACATGTTACTATCCACCCTAAACCATGGCACCCAGAAAAATGCTGCCAGTAATATTTTTCTTGATATAAGAAACAATCAAAGAGCATATTCCAGCAAAGAACTCTTCACCTATTGAGTCTCAGAATTTAGTTATTTAATTATTTGTAAAGTGTCAGTGTTCTTTACCAGTCAACAGGGAAAAATACTATTGAAAGTTGTCAGGTTACATAAATCTAGGTCATAAAACCAATAACTAATAAATCCTATAAGGCTTTGCATGTAAAATGAAAATAGGTCACTGGCATCTTACTTCACAGCCCACCGCTTACTACTGAGAAAATCATACTAACTTGTTATACAACATCTTATAATTAATCACTACTTACATAGTTATAATGTTCTGCTATGGGATTTCACAAATGAACCCTGAAAATTCAAAATTAATAAATACCGTCTAATAAAATTAAGGGTTCAACATTATTTGTTTGTTGTATTCTCTATATTTTATGTCTAAATTTTTTTTTAAATTCATAGGGAGTCACCAATAACCAAAACTGCTTTTAACTACAACACTAAATTTCTTGACTGTGTCAGACAGCGCTAAATCTTGGTATGAAAAGAACTTGGTGCAGGTTATCCCTCCATCCCCTACATCTCAGCATCTTGTCCATCACAGAAGCTTTCTAAATATCTGAATAACTATATAACACAAAATGGCCTAGAAAAACATGATAACTGAATATAACTGTATATAAGTTCAATAAAGAACTTTCTAATAAGGGATATTTTTATAGTCTGCATTAAGATCCAACCTGTGAAACTTCTATTAGAACACTTTCTAAAAGCCAAAATGCAAATTCAAGTCAGGACATCGTATGTTTGAAATTACAAATTACCGCTTCAAATTTCTCTCTGTTCTCTCGAAGATAGCGAATGCAGGCCATTCTGACTTCAACATGGCGAGACTGAGAATGTAATACCTATTTAAAAAAAAAAGCAACACTATTAAGCATTTTCTTAAAAGTGGTCACACCCAAAATAACCTCACAACCAACAGGTAATATTAGTCTTCCTACACTTCCCTTCCTATAATTTCAAGATCTTTACTCATCCCCACCTCTTTCTCTAAGCATAGTGATGACATGACATATACAAACAGTAATACTTCTTAAGCCAGATTTCAGTCTATACAGAACTGATTAGCATTTCTCCTTTAGGTGACTAAAATAACTCCTTTAAGGACATCTTTGTAAACTTTGCTCTCTTGGCCAGACTTCCACAATAACCTTGCTCTTCACAAAGAAAAGCCCTGCTATGTCATGCTGAACCTCATCCTAATGTTTACTGGAAACAGAACAGACAACTTCAGCAGAATCCTCTTTAAGTTTAAGCCTGTAGGAGATTTGTTTCCCCCAATAATTTCAAATGTGTTAAGCAGCTATATATACATGGAAATTTTATTTTAAGTCCACTATGGTTTTAAAAAATTAAAGCACTCATTCTTAAATCCTTAGTTATGAAGCTTACAAGACTAGAAAGAACAACCCAGTAGGCAGCACATATGCAAAAAATGTGTATTGTCATTCCAAGAGGCTTGGGAGTTGTTTTTATATAAGCCCAGAATTGTAAAGCACCAACCTACAAACTGTGATCCAGACCCTCTCACTCTGTATTCTACTAAACAACGTGTACCAATAAAAGATAATTTACTTGAGCAGCACCTGTGGCTCAAAGGAGTAGGGTGCCAGCCCCATATGCCGGAGGTGGCAGATTCAAACCCAGCCCCATCAAAAAAAAAAAAAAAAAAAAAGATAAGTTACTGGTATTTTCTCTTTTACTAAAATCCTAAAGCTTTGGACTGAAACAAACTAATACTTCTTATCAAAATCTTAAAAACCTTTTGGCTTGCCCCCCAACTCTTTATCATGCTTAAAAAAGAAGAGATTAAAATTCTTTCCTATTACTAGGTTTCTCAAATGAAGGTATTCCTAGTATCCTAAAGGGTCAAGGTTAAAAAAAAAAACCTGACACACTTGAAATAACACACTTCAAACTACTATCAAGGCCTCTTGAGAATTTATGTTAATAGAAAGTAGCTTAAGAGTCACAGATCCAACTGAATGATTCTCCCTTATGTTCCCAGTAAATAGAGAATTCAGGAAAAGGGGGTCTCCAGCTGCACATTTTACAATTCTCTTGGGTAACAGCCAAGGCTCATTTATACTCATTATCCACAGGCACAGCTAACTGCCTGGACAGCTAGTACATCCTATTACATTGAGATACACTGAAGATGCACCTGTTGCAGTTAGAGCAATGAGTTTGTTTTCAACATAATAGCTGATTTTCAGTTTGATTGAGTGAGTGTACTATCTTCTTTGCTGTCCTGGAACACTATTAAAAAAGTACCCTTATATATTCTAATCTCCCTGACCAGAATAGACTGCCTATTTATAAAAATCACCACCATAAAACTTTTTTGCCATTTCAACAGATGTCATTTAGCAACACTTCTTTCTTGCAGAAGCTATGTTAGACATTATTATGAATCAAGGTATTATTAGCATGAATAAACCACAGTGTCATCTGATAGGACTTCCCTGCCATTAGCAAAATGAAGCTAGTCTTAAAGCCATTTACCTAGCAACAGGTGGCAGACATAAGGTAGTAAAGCTTATTTTCCATCAAAAATAAGGACAGGCCCATGTATTTGTTTTTCTCCTGTTTTAACAAAGATTTTAGCACATGCACTCAATCTGAACTGGTGCTCAGAAGCAAAACTCTCAGCAACTTCCATAAAGTGTAGGGTGCTGGTAATTATAAAGCCAAGCACTGCAAGAGAACAAAGATTATATGACAACTTTTTAAAGAGTAAATTACTGTGCAAGTTAGAAGATGCTCAGGAAAAATTCAAATGGTACGACAAATACCTATCTTTGCAAATTATTATATACATGAAAATAAGTTAGAAGTAGGATGTTCCCATTGTGACTTGGGACAAGATAGTGACAAACACTGGGAAAGGCTGAGACACACTCTTTTAGCAAGTCCTCTAAGAGTGCCCTATTTTTAGCTCCACAGCTATGGAGCTGATTCAGGTCAGGCCTCCTGCAGGCCCAAATTCACAAGGGTAAAAAGGAAAGGGCCTATCTAAATCAGATAATTGGAAGAGAAAGACTACTTGTAACTCAAGTCTCCTCCCCCTCCTTAAGACTGTCATTTAGATTCCTCACTGGGACTCCTTAGAATGATGAGTGTTGATCGTGATTTTATAGAAAAGTGTTGTCCAAAAAACTAAATCCTTTGCATTCATTTTAAAAGGGCAGCCTAAGGTCAGTGTTATTCCCTTTTCTCCCCCTACACACTTTGCCTTTGACCATGATAGATAATCCTTAGCCCCTGTATACTGAATAACTGATCTTCCCCCAAGTTCAGCCTCAAGATAAGCAGGTATACTAAAATTCAGTCACATCATTAGAGAATAGTTCCTAATGCCTAGCCTCAATCCCATTATCTAATGTTAAGAAGGAGTTCTTAGTGTAACTAGCTCTTGCCCTCTTTCTACTTAAAAAGAGATCCCACTATAACAATAGAGAGACTGCTATATAATTTAGTTGGATCAGATACACCTTTCTGCTTCAATATAAGCTAGTACTCAAATAAGCTCCAAGTTTCCCTTATATTAATTTCTACCTCCATGCTTACCAAACTATTGCTAGACCTAAAAATATGTAAAAAATAAGAGTTGAATTCACTCCCACTTCTTTTCTCTGCTTCAGGAGTTGCTGAAACTCCAAGCAGGCTGAGACAGAGGAAGCAGGACAGATGGAGATTTGGAAAATGCACAAGTGGGGCAGACTGTTTACCTACTAATAACAAGTACTGCAGTGGGTATGTGTGAACATCCGCACAGCAAAACTGAAATACCCTAAATTTCTGAGAATGAGAGGAGTCTAGTGAACTGAAAAAGTCAAGAGTCTGGTTTGAGGAGCTAGATGAAGAATGTTTCAATGACAATGCCTACAACCTCATGCAAAGCTACATACCCAATTAACTAATTTCTTGTTTTAAAAAAAGATTTTATTCTACCTTTGGGAAATAAATAGGAATAAATGTTTAAAAAAATGAGAACAGACTGGTCTCCAGATATTAAGTAAAACAACTCACAAATACAAATTTTAAGTTATTAGCATTCAAAATCGGTGAGAAAAAAACAGAATCACAAAAACCCCACGGGGGGGCGGGGCTTAAAAGGGGTAGGGTTGGGGTAGGGATTCCTTCTTAAGCCAAAAAAAAAAAAAAAAAAAACCCAAACTGCGAAAGGTACGAAATGCACACCAGGACGGTAATATGAAACTTTTATCCAATATAACATTTTTTCAATAGAGGATGGGTTTTGGCAGCTGCACACCCACAACCCAGTGTTACATAACATAGAACTGGCTCTCTCTAAAAAGGAGAAATATTAATAATAATTTAAAAAATAAAAATCTTCCTAAACAACTGCTTTACAAAGCAGTTTTGACTATCAACAAGGAAAAAAACCCATTCAAGGGCCTGAATAATCCCCAGTTATATCCTTCTCAACATCAAAAAGACTCATTTTAAAAAAAAATTATCTTTCGTATACCTACGCTGCCTGGTAGAGCATAATAAAGGGTGGAATCCACTCAAAGACAATTCCTTCAAAACCTTGTAAAAGGTTTTCCCAAATGGCAAAGTTTGCCCTCTTGACTCAAACGACGTCGGCAGACTTCACTACCCCCCAATCCAAAGTCCAGCACAGAAAAACACGTTCCTCGAGTAAAGTTTGGTCCACCACCTCCTCTGGTAAACATTTGGTTTAGTGAGGCGAACGCGGTACTTATAAAACCAAGGGAAGGTGAATGCGGAACAGAAATGAAAAAACAGCACGTCGCCAGGTCCCCAGCAATAAATCCAGCGTACAAGCTCCGAGCAGGCCTCACAAGTTGTCCTCAACCCATTACCTCTTCGCCAGGAGGGACGACATCCAGTCGATTTTACGGGCTTTTAACTTTCGATTTACACCTTCTAGCCCCAAAGCAGCGCCCGATTCCGGCATTACAATGGGCCGCTGTGACGACAGCCCGGGCACGCGCGGCCCGGACGTGGGCGGCCCGGATCGCTGCCCGCAGCCGCTTCCCGACCCAGACCCGCCGCCCCCAGCCCGCCGGTTACCTGCTCTGCCACGGCCCGGAACAGGCACGACCCGTCCTTGGCGACCAGTTTCCGATACAAGCCCAGTTTCCGCAGATAGGCGTCCATGGGCGTCGCGTCCTCGCAGGGCCCCGCGCCGCCCTGGTCCCCGCCGTCGGGGGCGCCGACGGCAGCCTCCATGTTGCTGGTCCTGCTGCAGGCCAGGCGCGGCGAGGGCTAGCCCCACATGGCCGCGCCGCCGGTTGCTCGACGCCCCGGCCTGGGGCAAGCGGCGGCTGCGGCTTGGGCTCCGCGAGCGGCGGCAGGCGGCGGCGGCCCGAGGCGGCAGCCGGCGCTCTCCGGGAGCATAGGGGAGCCCTGCCTAATGCATGGCTGTCCGCACGCGGCCGCCGCCCCGGAGGGACCACGCGCCCGAGGAGAGCGGGGCGGGGGTGGGATTAAAGAAAGCCCCGAGAGCGAGAAGTCACTTCCCGACGGCCTCGCCGCCCGGCTCAGGAACCCGGTCCGCGGTCGCCGCCCGGACAAGTTTCCTCGTCCCAATTGGGGCGAGGCGAGGAACCCGCGCCCGCGGCGCGCACGCCGGGCCGGCTCAGGTGAGGCGAGGCCTGCGTGGCCCGCGCGCTCCCCACGCTGGGAGCCGAGGAAACTAAAAAGGAGAGACGCGGCCTTTCGCTTCCCCACCTCGCAGGAGGGCGCCGGAGGGGCGGGAGCGGGCGGGGGCGCCCGGCGGAGGGCAGCACCTCACAGCCCAGAATTTGTTTTCTCTTTCGGCCCGACAGCGGAGAGGACGGCGGGAAGTGTAGTTTTGGCAGCCGCAGGAAGTCGGCTTGCGGCGGGCGGGGACGCGCGTGCCGGCCTACCCGGGGGAGGTGCCCGGGAGGCGCGAGGACTACAAGTCCCTACAGCGCGGGCGCGGCCGCCGCCGTCGCTCGGAGCCGGCTTCGCGCTGTCCCGGCGTCGCGTCCGAGCAGGCCGAGGGTCTCCGCCAGTCGACGTGGGGCGACCTGCGCGCGCCGCCCCGCCCGGCCGGCCGCCCGCTGCGCCGCGGGAAGTGCGCGCGCTCTGCTTGCGTGGAGTTGCCAGGGACACAGCTGCGGCAATGTCGGCCCTTTGTGTATTTCCTAACAGAGGGCGCACCTGTCTGCTCCCCTCCCCCCGGCCCGCTCTCCTAGCGTTTCCATGGAAGTGGCTTTAACGGCTTAAGCAGAAAATAGAGCTAATTGGCGAAGGCTCCTGGATCTGGTAGGGTGCAGGACGTCACACACTGTCCATAAATCAACCGGAGGATGCTGATTCCCATTAGAAATTGTAGTACTTCTCACGCAGTACAGCAAAATCATGCTTTTGCCAAAGGCATTTTCCTTCACCCCGTCACTGTAGTTAACGCCCTAACACAAACAGATGTCACTATCAGAAGTTAGATTTTTCTGTCTTCTCAAATTTTTTTTTTGTCTTGTAATTGCTCAATAACGTGTTGGATTTGCCACGGGCTTCATCAGTGCTCTAGGCTTCCGGCTCAACTTCCCACCTTTCGGTGTTGAATGATGAATGACAAAGAATTGACAAAGTCAGGTTAAGCTTTAGAACCCAGTTTTATTCAGCGTGCTTCTGTGAAACCAGAATTTTATTTTGCTAAAACCCAACCGCATCTGGTGTCCTTGTTTAAATACGTGGTTGATCATAAGAGCCACTCCAATCTTTAGGCCGCGGTGGACACGAGGGAAAAGAAAAGTGGGGGTTACTATACATTTAGAGATGTTTAGTCACATTTCTTGGAGTGGGGATAAGGCAGGCCAGGTGGTCAGAGTCCAACATAAATTGCTTTAAAAATTATGTTAGACACTTTCAGTATTTTCAAAGCAAACACTTAGTCATATATATTCCCTTTCCTTGGAGCATTTGATTTCTTAATGTTTCAAAGATTCTATCTCCGATTGTGCTGTTTTTAGAAAATACAAAAGTTACTGCTACCTAAATGAAAAAAATGTTCCTGTCCCACTATTAAATTTTTTCCATGTTGTAGAGAAGAAGTACTTTTGAATCACGTTTAGAAAAATAACAGTTTTGGGTCAAACCTGTTGCTTTTCTTTTAAAAAATATACATAATGTTGCAGGTACTTCATATGCTCAAAAAAAAATTGCTGAATATTGCCACTACTTACAACATGATTTTCCTTTTAAACCGACAGAGAAATTCCAAGTAAAGTAATATCTAAACTCCCTCTGAATGAGTGCAGAACAGCCTCACTCGGCTGTCTACTTCTGGTTCCAAAATTAGAAGTGAATGCACCTGTTGTATCTGCCCCAAGCCTGTTTAAGGAAATCCCTTTAGGTATTTTGAGACCTAATCCAAGACAGACCCCCAAATATAGCTCAGTGTTCAGGCAACTTTACAGGATCCTATATCTTTAAACAAGACCAAAACTTAGAGAAACTTACTTTCAAAGGATCTTTATTTGTTAACATTAACTTCTGAATCATTTCAAGAAACCAAACCAGAGCTGATTAAAAATATGTATATTGGGGTGGTGCCTGTGGCTCAAGGGAGTAGAGCGCCAGCCCTATATACTGGAGGTGGCGGGTTCAAAGCTAGGTCTAGCCAAAAATTGCAAAAAAAAAAAAAAAAAATATATATATATATATATTCATTCTGAGGAAGCCATTTCTGACCATGTAAAGAACTCTTTAAACATTTTATTTTATTTTATTTTATTTGAGACAGAGTCTCACTTTGTCACCCTTCATAGAATGGAGTCTAGCTCACAGCAACCTCAAACCCTTGGGCTCCAGCAATCCTCTTGCCTCAGTCTCCCAAGTAACTGGGACCAAGGCATCTGCCACAGTGCCTTCCACTTCCCATGGTTGAAACTAATTGACCATCTTTGATCAGGTAAACATAACACCCTAAGGAAACAGCAACCAGATGGAGGACCGGGGTCCCTGAATACCTCTGTGCCTCAGACTACTCCCTTCCAGACTGTTTGTGGGAGAGGAATAAACTGATTTGACCACTGTTTTTGTTGTTACGTAGGCTATGTATTCTAGCATATTTTTTCTTCAATATTAAATAAGTAATCGTATTTTGGAACAAATTAAATTTGCTTATAAGAGTTCTTTCCTGAGTTGAGCAAAACATAATTCTTTTCTCTGAAAAGTTAGTGAATTGCAAAAGACTTAATTGCAAAATCCTAAATGTCAAAGGACTTCAAAATAGAAGGTTTTTACCATTAAAATAGTGGCGTCATTTCAACCAATGACATACACCACCAAACTATAGTCTCCATCAGCTGTTACATTTAATAGTGTTGACCACTTTCCCATTTGAAATTCTCCTTCACTTTTATAAGTACGACCATCTCACATCTTGGTTACATCTCCATCTCCTTTGCTGATTGCTTTTCTTCCGCATGTCCCATCTCCTAAATGTGGGAGGTACCCCAGCACTCAAACTTTAATCTTATTTAGCCCTGTTCCCTTTTCCAAGCTTAGTCTCTTACCTCTAGTCCATTTCCACCTGAAACACCAGCATTTATACAAATAAACTCATCTTCTTAAAACCACTCCCCTTAAGTACTCGAATACCAAGGGCTGGGTTTGTGAAAAAACACTTATTATTTACTATGGTTGATAGCTCTTATGCTTTTTTTTTTTTTTGAGACAGAGTCTCACTTTGTTGCCTTTAGTAGAGTGCAATGGCATCATAGCTCACAGCAACCTCAAATTCTTGGGCTCAAGCCATCCTCTTGCCTCAGTTTTTCTGTTTTTAGTAGATAAAGTATCTCACTCTTTCTCAGGCTGGTCTTGAACTCGCGAGCTCAAGCAATCCACCTGCCTCGGCCTCCCAGAGTGCTAGGATTACAGGCATGAGCCACAGTATCCCGCCAGTTCTTATGCTCTTGATTTTGCTTGGTCATCACCTATTCACTATGGAATAGATGAGAAAAACTAAGGAGGTACATTATAGACAAAATGAAGAAAACTAACTTTTTGAAAATGAGAATTTAAATGCTCCAGCAAAGCAGGAAAAAAATGGTATGATGGGGGTGCATTTCTAATATGTATTTTGGGAGAATCATCACATAGAAAAAAGAAACTTATCTATAATTTAAAAAGAGAATGAAATGGGAGAAAAGAATAGTTACAACTTTTTGTGTTTCATTCCCAGGCTATTCTCAAAGAGGAACTAGCTAGTGGTAGTGAAAGTTAGTAGTGATGGGCGCCTGTAGTCCCAGCTACTCAGGAGGCTGAATAAGGAAAATTACTGAAATGCAGGAGTCTGAGGTTGATGAGAACAAGGCTGACCCACTGCACTCTACCTGGGTGACAGAATGAGACTCTGTCTGAAAAATAAAATAATTAAAAAGACTTTAACTAGTAAGCCTCTGATTCTCTCTAATTCTGTGCCCATTTCTCATTCTCTCTGGTAACTTGGAATATCAGTCTTTTATACTTAACACACTCCTACATAGAAAATACTTTAACATTGCATGAATGATGTAATTATTCTGCCTTTTCTTTGCTGCAGAAGAAGTATCAAAAGAATGGTGGAGGACAGACATGTTCTCCAAGACAGAAAGCAAATAGTTCTTACTGCAGAAGAGTGTTTTGAAAATCAAGCTTGGCAAGCCCTGAGGGAAAAAGAAAACTACTTTTTGTTTTCTTACTCTTTAAGAAGGTAAGAAAGCTCAACTTTTTTTTTAATTTTTAAAATTTTGCTCTAGCTTAATAATCATCAACTTCAATTCAAAATAATTGAAATTAAAGGGTGGCACCTGTGGCTCAGTGAGTAGGGCGCCAGCCCCATATACCAGAGCTGGAGGGTTCAAACCCAGCACCGGCCAAAAACTGAAAAAAAAAAAAAAGAAAAAGAAAGAAAACATTTAAAATTAAAGGGAAAAAAAAAGAAAGAAGGAGGAAGGAAGGCCAAGTCCTATCAGTCAAGTGCCAGGTGAGTTAATTAGAAAAGGACCTTGCAAGAGGCTTGGCTAAAGAGATTCAGGTGCCCGAGTCCTTTCCAGCCCACCATCCAGCCTCCATAGGAGGCAATATCTCCTGCTGAGCAAATTACTTAACAGTACCAAACTACCATAGCCTGACTGTCCTGTAGAACCAAAGTTGGATCCTTGCTCAATCTCAGATGACTAGGAGAGAAAGAAGCCCCTTATCTCTACTTTATGGGGTGAACTGCATATGTTCCAAACCCCAGGGCCAGGACTGCAGTGCCAAGACCCTATTACTTGCATGATTAGAGAAGTGAAACTATGAATTAGTTTCTTATTGTAGCCACTTCCTTGTGAGGTAAGCATATTGCCATGCTCAAGCTGGGAGAGCTCATAAACCTGAAGGCAGACTGAGGTTCTTATAAGTAGGATCCTAGTTCATCATCTCTGCAAATGCAGCTTGCTCATGCTTCCTACATTTTCTCTCTCCTGACACCACTACCTCTTAACACCACTACTCTGGCCAAAGCAAACTCACAATGTAGCACTACAAGGTATTTATTTTAGCTCTCCAGTGGGTTGTAAATTCTTTGTATGCTTGTATAATGTAAGATTCTTTTGTCTTTCTCAAGTGTCTAATGGCATATATTTCTCTGATTAACAAATCAGTAAATATTAATTAAAGGATTTCATGTATTCCCAGTGAAATTCTCAATGAGGAAAACATTCAGAATGAAAATGTATAACTATAGAACTTATAGTTGAGGCCTTAATATCTGATAGAGTATATCAGGCTGGTAGTCTTAGCTATTTGGGAGGCTGAGACAAGAGGATGACTTGAGCCCAAGAGTTTGAGGTTGCTGTGAACTACGACACCACCCGACTCTACCCAGGGTGATAGAGTGAGACTCTGTCTCAAAAAAAAAAAAAAAATTGCCTTTCCTGGGGTGTTTGTATAAATGGAATTGTGCAAATGTGCTCTTTTTTTGTCTATTTCTTTCAATAACCATAATTATTCTGCGGTTGGTCCATTCATACATGTATCAATATTTTATTTCTTTTTCTTTTATTTTCCTCTGTCTTCTCTTTTCTTTTCTTTTTTTTTTTTTTGTCTTCTCTTTTTTTTCTGTTGCCCCCCTCTCTCCGCAGGGGTGCTAACTAGCATTTCATTGTACCACATGCCATTGGACATACCACAAAATTCATCCAGTTTATCCATTCACCTGTTGATGAATATTTGGGTTGTTTTCCGTTTGGGGCTATTAAAAATAAAGCTGCAGGGCACTCTTAATTTCTCTTGGACAAATTACCTAGAAATGTAATGGCTGGGTCATATGTCATACAGTGAGTCTTGAAAACAGCCAGACTAGTAAAGTGGGTTGTGCCAATTTACAGTCCCACCAACAATGTATGAAATAGAGTTCTAGTTCCTTCGCACCCTCGCCAATACTTGGTGTGTTCAAACTTAAAATTCTAACCATTCTAATAGTTATGCAGTGGCATCTCACTGTGATTTTGATTTGCATTTCCCTAATGACTAATAATGCTGAGCACCTTTTCATGTGCTTATATACTTAATCTGTCATTTGTATTTCTTCTTTGGTTGAGTGTTTATTCAAATTTTTGGTATCTTGCTTTTAAGATTATGTTAGGTAATTGCTCCAGAAAAGCCCCTTCCCCAGAAAGCCCCTTCCTGCTTTCTCTTAAAGTTACAGCTCCTTTCCAAGCAGGGGGAATTGCCCTCTGAACAACAGGGAGTTGCCGGCTTATCTCCCAGTCCCAAAACCTGTCTCACTAAAAGTTTCAAACTTATGGCCTGCCCCTAACGGCTCTTTCCACCAGAGTAGTAACTCCTTATTGGCGACCCTACCATCCCGTCATCATTCTGAGACTCCCCCAACCCAACCTCTATAGGGGTGCACTTTTCTTTTGATCTCTCTTGCTCCTCCTCTCTCTTCTCTTCTCTCTCCTCTTCACCCTCTTCTCTTTCCTCTTCACTCTCCTCTTTTCTGTCCTCTCCTCTCTTCTCTCCTCCCTCCTCCTTGGTGCTACTCTGCATCATCCCTCCCTAGCCAATAAAGACCAACTTTGGTTGTCTGTGAAATCTCTGCTGGTCGAGTGCCACCCTTTCAGATTAGATGGGACCAGATTAGCATATAGCTCAGAGTTAATTTATCTCCACTACTGAGGCAAAACCTTTCTGATTATGCTTGAGACTCTGTGCCTTGGGTAGAGAGCTGTGATGTCATCAGAGCTCACGACAACCTCAAACTCTTGGGTTAAAACATTCCCTTGTCCTCAGCCTTCAAGTAGCTGGGATAACAGGTGTCTGCCACAATGCCCCGCGAGTTTTTCTATTTTTTTAGTAGAGATGTAGAGACTGGGGTCTCAGTTTTGGTCAGGCTGGTCTCAAATTCCTGAGCTCAGGCCATCCACCCACCCTGGCCTCTCAGAGGGCTAGGACTACAGGTATTAGCCGCCATGCCCAGCCCTTTCTGGGTACTCTAACCAATGTCTCCTGAATGATGAAGTGTACCAGTCTGACTGGTAGGAACGGGCCTGTTCCCAGCCCCATCTGTCTACTGGGTATTGTTCTCTCTAATCTCTCAGACAGTTGTTGCCCTCGCCTCAGGTAGTTTTCTCCCTGTGTGCGTTGATTACAGGAGTTCTCCACAAGTCATCAGAGTTCTTTCTCTGTGTGGCCTTCTCCTCTCTTATACTTTGTCCAGTGAGGTGGAGTAGTCTTGTTCACCCCAGACGCTTAGCTCCATGTGCTCAACTCAGGGAGTCCCTGCATTTTACTTGACTTCCTGCTCCTCATGCTATGGTCCAAAAACTCTCTCAAGGAAATAAGCAGAGGTAATTATCCTGCTCACCTCCTCTGTTTCCAATCTCTCAGTGATCACTGTCCTTTGTTGTCTAATGTCCAGTGTCTTGAAAGCTATTCTTTTCATGTTTTCTTTTCAACATTTCAGGAAGAAAGGTAAATAAAGTATTCATCACTCCATCTTGGCTGAAAGAAGAATTTTTTTTTTTTATTTCCTGAGACAAAGTCTTACTCTGTCACCCTGGGTAGAGTACTATGGTGTCATACATAGCTCACAGCAACCTTAAACTTGGGCTTAAGCAATTCTCTTGCCTCAGCCTCCTAAGTAGCTGAGACTACAGCTGCCTACCAAGATGCTCAGGCTGGTCTTGAATTTCTGAGCTTACGCTATCCACCTCACCTTACCCTCTCAGAGTGCTCGGATTACAGGCATGAACCACAGCACTCAGTCAGGAAGAAGAAATTTGAAGTAGCAATTTTAAACAAATGTGATGATTATTTTATATTTATTGATTTTTCAATTTGAGCCCCAGATAAATCTAGTCTTCCCTGTTTTTCTTTTCTTTTTTTGTTTTTTTTTGCCCGGGCTGGGATTGAACCCACCACCTCTGGCATATGGGGCCAGCGCCTTACTCCTTTGAGCCATAGGCACTGCCTTAGTCTTCCCTGTTTTTAACTCTAAGATTGCTTCAATGTCTTGGCTCTTCCTGGAGTTTCCCCAATATCAAGCATCTCTATACATATTTGTCTTTTTTGCTGGTTTGTTTGTTTTTAAGAGACAGAGTCTCACTTTATTGCCCTCGGTAAAGTACTGTGGAGTCATAGCTCATAGCAACCGCCAATTCCTGGGCTTAGGCAATTCTCCTGCCTCAGCCTCCCAAGTAGCTGGGACTACAGGTGCCCACCACAACGCCTATTTTTTGTTGCAGTTTGGCCGGGGCCGGGTTTGAACACGCCACCCTCAGTATATGGGGCTGGCCCTATTCACTGAGCCACAGGCGTTGCCCTACATATTTGTCTGTTTGAACTATTGTTCCTTCTCTTCCTCCTCCATTCCTCTTTTACTTCCTTCTACTCCCCTCCTCCTACTCCTTCTTTTCCTGCTCCTCCTCCTCCTTTGTCTCGTTTTTTGTTTTTTTTTTTTTTAGAAATGGAGTCTCACTGTTACCTAAGCTGACCTCAAACTCCAGGGCTCAGGGATCCTCCCACCTGAGCCTCCTAATGAGGGATTACAAACTCATGCTACCACTCCACTCCCAGCTGGTCATATCTTCTTGAGGTATTCAATTTACCTTTGAAAATGCCCTGTGCTTCTTTCCACCATGTGGCAACAGACAATCATAAATTGATGTATACAAAGCTTGTTCTTCATTAGAATCCCAATCTTATAAAACTGTTTCTTTCATTACTTTTATATATTGAGCTATACCTGTTAATGCTTGTGCAAGTATACTTTTGTACAAGCTTGCAAATATAGCAGTACTGTCAGAGGAGTAAAAGTTTAAACAAAAGTTGACAACAGATTTATAAATGGAGAGAGAGTTTTCTAAAAGTGAAGGAAGTACATATCTGAGATACATACTAAAGATCCATTTTCACATAGGAAGAATAAAATGGGATTTGCAAAACACTGTAAGAAACAATAAATTAGTTTAGTATGGGTGCTAGATACAAGATCAATAAAAAATCAATTATGGCTCGGCGCCTATAGCTCAACTGTCTAAGGCGCCAGCCACGTACACCTAAGGTGGCGGGTTCAAATCCCCAGCCCGGGCCCGCCAAACAACAGTGACAGCTACAACCAAAAAATAGCCAGGTGTTGTGGCGGGCGCCTGTGGTCCCAGCTACTTGGGAGGCGGAGGCAAGAGACTCGCTTGAGCCCAGGAGTTGGAGGTTGCTGTGAGCTGTAATGCCAGGGCACTCTACCAAGGGGGACAGCTTGAGGCTCTGTCTCAAAAA
Organism: Galago senegalensis; assembly: GCA_963575145.1. Lineage (NCBI taxonomy): Eukaryota > Metazoa > Chordata > Mammalia > Primates > Galagidae > Galago > Galago senegalensis. The sequence continues at coordinate 5,380 of CAUYTI010146885.1, read as the reverse complement.
AAAAAAAAAAAATCAATTATATTTCTACACAATAGCAATAAACAATCCAAAATAGCTTTAAGAAACAATTTTATTTACAGTAGCATCAAAAAGAATAAAATCTTAGTAAATTAACAAAAGAAATGTAAGATTTACATATTAAAAACTATAAAACTTTGTCAAAATAAAGAAGACGTAAACACACGGAAAGACATCACATGTTCACGGAAGAGAAAACTTCTTACTGTTAAGGTAATACTGCACAAATGGATCGACAAATCCAACTCACTCCCCGTCAGAATGCTCACTACCTTGTTTGCAGCAATTGAGAAGCTAATTCTAAAACTTACGTGGAAATGAAAGAGACCCAGAATAGCCAAAACAATCTTGAAAAAGAACAAAAACGAAGTACTCATACTTCTTGAACTCAAAACTTAGTATAAAGCTACGGTAATCAAGACAAAAAATAAGAAAAATTAGCTGAGCATGGTGGTATGGGTCTGTAGTCCCAGCTATGGTGGAGGCTGAGGCAGCAGGATTGCTTGAGACTAAAGTTCAAGGTTTCAGTGACCTCTGATGACGCTGCTGTACTCTAGTGCTGTACTCTCTAGACAAAAGAGAGAAATCTTGTTTCACACACATAAAAAGACTAAAAATTAATGCATTGTTTTATGCTTGTCCCCACTTCACAAGGGATACATTCCAAGACACTCAGGGGGTGCTTGAAACTGCAGAGAGTACCAAACCCTTTATGTATTATGTTTTGTCCTATACTCACATACCTATGATAAAGTTTAGTTTATAAAACAGGCACAGTAAGAGATTAACAATAGTAACTAAGGGGTGGCACCTGTGGCTCAAGGAGTAGGGTGCCGGCCCCATATGCCGGAGGTGGTGGGTTCAAACCCAGCCCTGGCCAAAAACCACAAAAAAAAAAAAAATAGTGACTAAGAATAAAATGGAACAAGCATAACAATATACTTAATGAAAGTTATGTAAATGTGGTCTCTCTCTCAAAATATCTTATTGTAGTGTACTGTGAAAACGTGGAAATCACCACGGAAAGCAAAGCCAGGTACAAGGCGATATCGCCATATTTGCCTCCGGATCTACTATAACCTTATAAACTCCAATGTTTATCAAGTGAGTAATGTTTTCTTGGGCCAAAATCTACTGTGTTCCCAATCAATTCAATTAGCGTTGGTTTCAGTTTCCTTAATGAGCATAAACAGTTAACATGTCTAGACTGGTTAGTTTGGCAATATACTGTTTTAATAAGAAGCTTGTGTGGTATAATATTCCAGGATAAATACTCATAACCTTATAAATAACATATTCAGTCCCCTAATTATCTATTTGTATAAAAATCTCATCCTTAGATAATCGGAAGTAAAAGTGGACAATAAAGTGTCCAGAAGAAATAAAACACAGTGCCAGCAGAATGAGGCAAATGTAGCAGGGTATGAACGTCCTGCTTGTTTTAATGTTTCTCCTTTCCATCTTTTTTCTTTTTTTTTGAGACAGAGTCTCACTATGTCACCATGGGTAGAATGCTGTGGCGTCACAGCTCACAGCAACCTCCAACTCTTGGGCTTAAGTGATTCTCTTGCCTCAGCCTCCCAAGTAGCTGGGACTACAGGCACTCACCACAACGCCCAGCTATTTTCTTGCTGCAGTTGTCATTGTTGTTTAGCTGGCTGGGCCGGGTTCGAACCTTCCAGCCTCTGTGCATGTGGCTGGTGCTGTAACCACTGTGCTATGGGCACAGAGCCCCAAATCATCTTTTTAATTAATTTTTAAGTTCACCTCAGTTTAAACATGTGTTCAACATGTTCAGCAAGTTCAACTTTACATGTTGAATTTGTTTTTCAACATATAAAGCTTCCTATACCACTGAATGGATTTCCACATGAAATAACCATTTATGAGTCTTTTTTTTTTTTTAATTGAGACAGAGTCTCACTTTGTCATCCTCAGTAGAGTGCTGTGGCATCATAGCTGACAGCAACCTCAAACTTTTAGACTCAAGCACTTCTCTTGCCTCAGCCTCCCTTGTAGCTGAGACTACCAGTGCCCACCACAACACCCAGCTATTTTTTTTGTTTGTTTGTTTATTTGTTTTGCAGGCCTGGGCCGGTTCAAACCAGCCCTGTAACATGTGACCAGTGCCCTAACCACAGATATAATTCTTATTGCATTCACAGAATTCAAGGTCTCCTAGAACCTCTACCATACAACCTCTGTAAGTTGACTATAACAAAGGTTAACATATGGAGGTGGGCAGCATAAGGAATTGGGCCTACTGTACTGACATATGGTGCATGTCTTGTCTATGAAAATTAGGTCAACTTAAGGACACAGACAACTATGAAGGTTCTGTTGTATTTCCACACCATTTTCAAGATCAAAGAAAGATACTACCAACTCCCCATCTTTAGTCAGTTATCCTGAGCCAAAAACTCTTATTGGCAAGATAATCAATCATTCAACCCTTCCTCTTTAATTCTTAAATAGTCCCCTCTTACCTGCAGAATTTGCAGAGCCCCTGAGACATTACATTCTCCCCTCCTTTTCTAGATAAGTTGTAGTTAAGAAGAGCAGAAAAAGGCTTGATGGATAGCATTTCTTCAAGATGACTATTGAAGAAAATTTCATAATATTCCGTGCCAATTACTCCACTTCAAAACCATCCTTCCTAGCCTGCTCCACAATAATGAAGCTGGACTTTGTGCATTGCCAGTTTGCTGTGATGTTAAATGTTATCAGTAGAGGGTGTTAAGGGCATGCTGGAGGGGAAAGGAATTTCTCTTCCTGGTTACATGGAGAGTCAGGCTCCTGCAGCAGTTAGCTGTAGCCAGGGGTCAAAAGCATGTGCTACCTCCCTATAAATAGCTCCTAATGGCACCTCTTGGGTGATTTGGCAGTGGACCACGGGCAGCAAGGTATTTCTCCACAAACATCTTCCCCCAGCACTCCAGTGGTGATTTTCCAGCCAGTCACACCAGTGGCTCCTTGGTGAACTTCTCTGCCATCATGAGCTAAGGCCCTACTGCTTCTACTGAGGACAAGATGACAGTACTGCAGGCTCTGTTCCGTATCTTAGTTCTGTGGGTCGTGGCCACTCCCTAAATCTGCTATTGATACTTCCTTTAGAGTTCTTGTTACCTCATACTAGCTAATCCCTCATAACTCCACCTCTGTTATAGATCATACTTCTTCATATTGAACTTTCTTGGTTCAGATTATTGCATGGTTTATTTCTCCTGATTGGACCGTAATTGATGCATACTCATTTGCTATATTTTGCCTCATACCATCTATTACCAATGCATAACCAAGCAAATATTAAGCATCCTCTGTCCCTGGTAATCATATCATAAACGTAAGGAAGAAGTCAAATTTTTAAAAGGCTTGCTACATTATCAGTGTAAGTTTTTAGCCTTTGTTCTACCCGGTTCCCACTCTCACCAGACAAGTAGAGACTTAGCTAGCTTTTAAACCTCAGCTTTGGTGTTACAATCAATCAATCTTTTTGTTGCACTATCGTCCCCTCATTTTGAGAATTCAACTCCTCCTCAGAGGGAACTGCTCCCCTCTCATTCCCACCTGCTCTTCTACTTGTGTGATTCTAATAGAGACCACCAATAGCTCACCCTGTGAGGAGGCTGGGCACAGGACTCGAGTCTGGCTGTTAGACACTTTGCTTAGGATTTTCTAAATTAGAAATGAAAGACAAGAGTCATTCTTCCCTGGCCATGCTGGGAAGCTGTGAGCTGGGAGCTGTTGGTGGTTGTGGTTCCAGCTTTGACTAATAAAGTCAGTCTAAGAAAATAAAGTTGATACACAGAGAAAAGGCAACATTAGGAGAAAAGAGGGAAAAAATTGGAGTTAGAATACCTGGTTTTGGTATTATGGAAGGCACAAATGTGCCTTCAATTAGTCAGTTGAACCAACTCTTTTTTTCTAAGCTACTGTGAATTAGGTTTTTATCACTTATAACTGAGAGTCCTAAACTGTTAGCTTTCCTGAGGACCCCTGACCACATTCCACTTCCATCCTTTATTCCTTGCGCACATTTTACGGGATCATTTGTGTTTTTTTTATACTGTGTTTTTGCCCTAACCACTCATATGGCACAAGTTTACATTTTTAGCTAATGGTATTTAAGGTTATATTTTGCATTTATACATTTTATTCTTGCAGTTAGATGATGATCTTCACATCTGTAACAATGCCATGCACATAGTTAGCCAAATAACTGATGAATGGGAATTAAAGAGGGTTACGAACGCTGTTATCTGTTTCCCTTTAGGTAAGGTGACCAGGCGTCCCACTTTTGGCAGGACAGTCCCGATTTTTAACAAATTTGTCCCATGTCCCGCAGCATTTTAAAGAGTCCCAGTTTTTGGAAAGAATGCATGACAAGCGAGGGAACAGCAGGAGAATGGGAAGGGAATATACAGTTTTTGGTTGCCATGTGGCTATTTCTCCAGAATATGAGTTTCATATTATTTTTGTTAATTTTATAATGTTAAACTTTGATAACATAGCAAATAATTGTTAAGCAAATAATAATTGTTAATTATTATTTTTGTTAATTTTATAATGTTAAACTTTGATAATATAGCAAATAATTGTTGAGAACTGATTATTGAGAACAGCTTATCAAAGTTCGCATTGTTGATCAGTTGTTAGAATTTGACCACCATTGTTTGGACTTAATGAACGATGGCATTTTTTGGCATTGGCAACCACGAAAACATTTTGTAACTGTCTCTCAGATGATACACATTGTACTGCATGCTAGTGCTAGTTAAACAAGTGATGTCAACAAATCAGCTATTCAGATAATTTAGGTAAGTAATTTATTTATTTCATGAATTTAGCAGACAGTACTCGTATTATTTATATTTTATAGTGGTGGCAAAAAGTCTAGTGCCAGCCTCGAAAGTGACACTTAATGATTTACGAGGTATCATTGTTAAAAAAATATATTGATAAGGAAAAGGTTAACTCTTGAGCATAAGCAAAAATCACAATAGAGAACAAATGGTTAGAAATATTTCATCATTTTGAAACAAACCATTGTTCCATACAATAATGCAGTAAAAATTGTGGGGTACGTGCTGTCCTTACCAGGAACTAATGCTGCGACTGAACGTGTTTTTTCTATGGTAAATAAAGTGTGGACATCAGAAAAATCACAATTAAGTGCTGAGACTTTGAAAGCCATTTTATGTGTGAAATATAATTTAACAAATTATTTTTTTTTTTTTTTTGAGACAGAGCCTCAAGCTGTCCCCCTGGGTAGAGTGCCGTGGCATTACAGCTCACAGCAACCTCCAACTCCTGGGCTCAAGCGAGTCTCTTGCCTCTGCCTCCCAAGTAGCTGGGACCACAG
>CAUYTI010146883.1:0-23466 GCA_963575145.1 Galago senegalensis | reverse complement strand
GCTGGGACTACAGGCGCCTGCCACAACGCCTGGCCATTTTTTGGTTGCAGCCATCATTGTTGTTTGGCGGGCCCGGGCTGGGGATTCGAACCCGCCACCTTAGGTGTATGTGGCTGGCGCCTTAGCCACTTGAGCCACAGGCGCCGAGCCGGAATGACCTTAGATTTATAAAAAAGTTATAAAAAGAGTACAGAGAGCTGCTATATGTTTTTCAGCCAACTTCCCTTAATGTTAACATGGTATATTGAACTAAACTACAATATTAACACTGGTACGACACTGTTAACTATTTTATTATTAGTGCCTAATGACTACAATGCTAACTCACTTTTTTCCACTAATATGCTTTTTCTCTTCTAGGACCCAGGGCACCTTTTTTAGAGTCAAGCCACTGGCCTGGGTCAACACTCCATAAAGACTAGAGCTATTTTTACTTTATTTATTTATTTTTAAGACAGAGCCTCAAGCTGTCACCCTGGGTAGAGTGCTGTGACATCACAGCTCACAGCAACCTCCAACTCCTGGGCTGAAACCATTCTCCTGCCTCCACCTCCCAAGTAGCTAGGACTACAGGCACCCACCACAACGCCCGGCTATTTTTTGTTTGCAGCCATCATTGTTGTTTGGCAGGCCAGGGCTGGATGCGAACCTGCCAGCTCAGCTGTACGTGGCTGGTGCCTTAGCCGCTTGAGCCATAAACACTGAGCCTAGAGCTATCTTTAAAAACCTGCCCTATTTGAGCCCATACTCTAAGTCAGTGATTTTTAGATTATATCCTGCTACCCATTAGAATAGTGGTCTTAATCTGAGAGTCCATGAATACCCCCTCATGACCTCCATGGAGGTCATGGATATAATTCAGGGGGTCAATGGGAATGACATCTTTATTTTCAAATTAGCATTTCCTTCCACTATGAATATGGCCCCCCAAAATCATAGCAGTATTAGCCACGCCTGCGATCTTCTAAAAAAATCAAATATCATTACATTATTACTAATCTCAAAAATATCATTTATGCTAACTGCTACTTTGCTAGATCTTAACAGTTACATTCATAAAGAAACACTTACTATAGCTTCTTTATAGGCCTTGTGGTGGGCGCCTGTAGTCCCAGCTACTTGGGAAGTCGAGGCAAAAGAATCACTTAAGCCCAAGAGTTAGAGGTTGTGGCTCAGCGCCTATAGCTCAACTGGCTAAGGCGCCAGCCACGTACACCTAAGTGGTGGGTTCAAATCCCCAGCCCGGACCCGCCAAACAACAATGATGGCTGCAACCAATAGCCAGGCATTGTGGCGGGCGCTTGTGGTCCCAGCTACTTGGGAGGCGGAGGCAAGAGACTCGCTTGAGCCCAGGAGTTGGAGGTTGCTGTGAGCTATAATGCCACGGCACTCTACCCAGGGGGACAGCTTGAGGCTCTGTCTCAAAAAAAAAAAAATTATATAGATAGAAATCTATATAAAATCCCCATTTTATAACCTGTTTGGCCTAATAAACAGCCTCTTTAGTATTTCTCTGGTTTTCAGGGCGTATTAGAGGTAGGTGACGTCACTCCCATTTTACAGGTGGATAAATAGGTCTGAAAAGCAAAGTCACTTGCCTTGGGTTATATAGTTAGGTAATAGTGGGACTGGGATTTACATCTAGGTCTGATAAACTTGAAAATCCCAGCTGTCAATCACATTGCTATACCAAGGATATATGCATTTTCTGAGAGAGAAGGCCCACAGGTATTTTAGTGTTTAATCAAATTTACTGATGCCTAATGTACAGGTCCTACACCTTTCTGTCACATTTTCAAAAGGTCCTAAACCCCCAAAAAACTTTAGAACCCCTTCCATCCTAAACCACTTTCTCAGAACCCAGTCATTTTGTCATAGGCAAGGGTCCCCAGCCCCACTGCCCACACTGATCTCTTTAGAAAGTTCTCCATTCCCCCTATATCTCCCTCCCTCCTCACAGTCAAGTCAAACATTGCTGTTACTGCCACTTCTCCCAGGAAGCCCTCCTGGTCCACTGAGTGCCCATAGCTCTGCCGCCTTGACTTACAAAATACACGTATAAAGGTAGTGATGAGTCCCACTTCTTCACTAGACAATAAGCTACTCAAAGGCAGAGATCACATCTGACTTGCTTCCCCATATGCCTCCCACTGAGCCTGGTAAAACAGCAGGCTTTACAACAGCTTAAATATGGAATGAACATTGAGTCATCACAAAATCAACAGGGGAGTTCTTTTTGTTTGTTTTGGTTTTTGAGACAAGAGTCTCACTTTGTCACCCCTGGTAAAGTGTCATGACATCATAGTTCACAGCAACCTCAGACTCTTGGGCTCAAGTGATTCTCTTGCCTCAGCCTCCCAAGTAGCTGGGACTACAGGTGCCCACCACAATGCCTGGCTATTTTTAGAGATGGGGGTCTCACTCTAGCTCAGGCTGTTCTCCAACTCGTGAGCTTAGGTGATCTGCCTGCCTCGGCCTCCCAGAGTGCTAGGATTACAGGTGTGAGCCATTGTACCCAGTCTTTTTTTTTCCTCTGAGACTGTGTCGTACTTTGTCACCTTCGGTAAAGTGCCGTAGCATCATAGCTCATAGCAACCTCAAACTCTTGGACTCAAGTGATCCTTTTGCCTCAGCTTCCCAAGTAGCTGGGACTACAGGTGCCCACCACAAGACCTGGCTATTTTTAGAGATAGGATCTGACTCTTGCTCAGGCTGGTTTCAAACTCCAGAGCTCAAGGGGTCCTCCTGCCCTGGCCTCCCAGAGTGCTAGGATTACAGGTGTGAACCACTGTGCCCAGCCTACTGGGGAGTTTTTAAAATAAAAGTTTCTGGGCTGCACCTGTGGCTCAGTGGGTAGGGTGCCAGCTCCATATACCGAGGGTGTCAGGTTTGAACCTGGCCCCAGCCAAATGCTACAAAAAAAAAAAAAAAATAGCCAGGCATTGTAGCAGGTGCCTGTAATACCAGGTACTCTGGAGGCTGAGGCAAGAGAATCACCTAAAGCCAGGAGTTAGAGGTTGCTGTAAGCTGTGACGCCATAGCACTCTACTGAGGGCGATAAAATGAGACTCTGTCTCTAAAAATAAATAAATAAATGTAAAAGGTTCTAGCCAGATCTGCAGAAATGTACTTTCAATGCCCATCCCAGATATCTGTATTTAAGAACTGCCCCGGGGTGTCTATTGAGAAGCCAGGGCTGAGGACCACCCAGGGAGTCCAATGCCCCTGTCATAAGGATGAGGCTCAGGAGTTAAGACACCTGCTTAAGATCACAGAGCTGCTGAGTAGATGAGGCAGCGGTCACATCTTAGGTGTAACAGCATTGAGCACATGGTAGATGCTCAAAAAAATAGAGAAATATTAAGAGTGATGCAGCCCAACCCTCTCATTTTCCAGATGGGAGATGTGAGGCCCAGAAGGGGTTAGCTATATCCACTAGTGAGGGGCAGATAACAATAGTCAATGGAGACATGGATTTCTGGAATCTGGCATACAGTAGGCACTCAATAAATGCGTGTAGCCTGACCCAAGGTTACAGTGAATCCCAAGTCCAGCTGTGTGGCTGGAACTGTATTTCTAGCCTTTTCCCCTCCAGCCCAGACAAGACTACCAGCTCCAACAGGGTCAGACACAAAGAGGTAGCTCAGCACAAACTCCCAGGAAGCCTCGGGGTAAGAGGAGGGTGGGGGCAGAATGGGAGAAACTGATAAGAGGCTGGAGGGGAAGGTTGCCCCCACAGGCATCCCCAGCCCTCACCTTCGCACTAGTAATCATTCCATAGGGAGAGAACTCTTTCCTCAGTTTCTCATCATCGATGGAGTCATCCAGGTTCTTCACATACAGGTTCACACCCTAGAAGGACAGGATACTGCTAGAAGTGCCTCTTCCCCTCCAAGCCCCAGATAGCCCAGGGGACCGACACAGGCCTCCTGCTCTCCATTGCCCACCCAGGTGCCCAATCACTTGCATGCTCATCACCAGGAAGCTACAACCCGCACAACCCCTAACTCCCTCAGCAGTTGTCATAAATTTTTGCCAGTCCCAGACTCACCACAACCTCTCCCCCTTCATAGAAGGGACCTGCAGCAGACAAGGCACAGGGCTAGCCCCAGCATGGCTTTCCGGATGGCCAACATGGAACAACAGTAGGCAGAGCTGCTCCAGGCTGGGCCCAGGCCAGACCCTCAGTATGGAGTATCTGTGAGCTGCCCTCTGCTGCCTGCCAGCTCAGGGCCCTTGGGCCCAGCACTTACACTGCTGCCAGGCCCTACTCTAAGCTCCTGACACATTTATTCATTCATGTATTCATTTATTTATTTGTTGAGACAGAGTCTCACTCTGTTGCCCTGGGTAGAGTGCTGTGGTGTCAGAGCTCACAGCAACCTCAAACTCTGAGGCTCAAGCAATTCTCTTGCCTCAGCCTCCCGAGTAGCTGGGACTCTAGGTGCCCGCCACCACACTTGACTTTCTATTTTTAGTAGAGACAAGGACTCACTCTTGCTCAAGCTGGTCATTTCTGAGCTCAGGCAATCCACCTGCCTTGGTCTCCCAGAATGTTAGGATTACAGGCATGAGCCATTGCACCTGGCTCATTTTAGTTTTTAGTTTGCCATTGCACATTTTAGATTTTAATGCTCATAACGACCTCACAAGGAGGAAACTTTTATCCCCACTTTACAGATGGCAAAATGAAAACAAGCAAACAGGTTAAATAAATTGTCCCTAAGTGGCAGGAACAGGGCTAACCCAGGCAGTCTACGTGCAGAGTCTGTGCTCCTCACCCGTGAATGACAGCTGTCTCTAGTGCCTTGATTTTCTCCTTCCAGACCTCCCAAGCACAAAAGTGTCTGAATGCACAAAAGAATGGAGACCACACAGTTGTATAATGCACTAACCGGCTCTCACAGATTAGATTACATCATGAGTGTTTTGTCTCTAAGTCTATAAACCCCTGACAGGCCCAAGAGGTCCAACAAGGGAATGTTGGTGTACACACAACTGTTTCTCAACCTCCACACTAGTGCCATTCTGTGCCATGTAGTTCTTTGTTATGAAACTGTCCTGTGCACTGTAGGATATCTGCCACATCCCCGGCCTCAACCCAGTAGATGCCAGTGGTACCCTGTCACCCAAATATAACTGAAAATTACAGATATTGGATATTGTTAAATGTCCCCGTGGGGACAAACTTGTTCCTCGCCGAGAACTACTGAGTATGGATGCTTGTGTGTGTTAGATATGTATTCTCCTCTCACGAGTGATTTGGAACTTTTATTAAAAGTTTTAGATGTGTTCATTTCCCAAAGAAGTTTAGATTATATTAATCTGTGCTTTACATTTTAGTTAACTGTATTAATTAAGGGCTGCATGACATTTTAACTTTGGGATGTGGTATATTTGGCCTCATTAGCCTCAACCAGGATTTCCTCTGGGGCATTTGCCAACATAGGGCACTTTGGTTGTCTGTGACTAGAGAATGAGGCTGGTACTGAGTGGGCAGGGGTTAGGATGCTAACGGATCCCACATAAAGGAATATTCCCACCAAGAGGTTAACAGCACCCCAACCAACCCCCAAAGGCTGGGCAGTGGGTTGTGTCCAGTTTCTCCACTGTTAGGATTTGGGCTGCTCATCTGATACCTGCTCTGAGCCATGTGCCCAGAAGTAGGATCACCAGAAGATGAAGTCACCTTAGGGGACTCTCACACAGCAGTGGCTGCCACCAGAGACCTGACCTCACCTGGTAACGGTTCATCCGGTCCTGCTTCATTTGCTCGAACCTTCGCTTCAGCTCATTCTGCCGCTCCACCCGCTTCTGGGCCCTGCCCACATAAAGCAGCCGCCCGCTCACCTCCTTCCCATTCATGTGGACCACAGCCTAGGGGAACGAGGGAGAGCTGCTTGGTAACCACCCAGGCTGGCCCAGGCCCTAATCTAAAGGGGCCACCTGAAAACCAGGCCATACGTGCTAGCTGAGAATAATTAGTACCAGGATAATGGCACCTATTAGCCAGGCACAGTGGCTCACACATATAATTCTAGCACTCTAGATGGCCTAGGCAGGTGGATTGCTTGAGCTTAGGAGTCAAGACCAGCCTGAGCAAGAGCAAGACCCTGTCTCTAAAAATAGCCAGTCACGGGCTCCTGTAGTTCCAGATACTTGGGAGGCTGAGACAAGAGAATCACTTGGGCTCAAGAGTTTGAGGATGCTGTGAACTATGATGCCACAGCACTCTACTGGGATGACAAAGTGAGAGTCTGTCTCAAATTATATATATATATATAACCTGAAAAGGCTACATACTCTGATTCTAATCAAATGACATTCTAGAAAAGGCAAAACTCATACAGAGCCAGTAAAAAATTCAGAGCTTGCCAGAGACTAACGAGCAGACAGGGATGACTAAGCAGAGCACAGAAGATTTTTAAAGTGAAAATACTCTCTGATAAGAAAATAGTGGATACAGGCTGGATGTGGTAGCACACGCCTGTAATCCTAGTACTTTGGGAGGCAATTATTTTAGGCCAGGAGTTTGAGTAACATAGTGAAACCCATCTCTACCAGAAAAAAGACATCAGCCAGTTGTGGTGGTACATGCCTATGGTCCCAGCTACTTGGCAGGCTGAGGCAGGAGGATCACTTGAACCTAGGAGTACTAGGTTACAGTGAAGCTATACTGTCACCACTGCACTCTAGCCTGGACGACAGAGCAAGAACGTGTCTCAAAAATAAATAAATATAGTGGATACATGTCATTGGTGAGGGCTTTATTTTTTTAAGAAACATTTGTGTCGTAACCCATGTTGATTTTTCTTTCTTTTTTTTTTTTAAAAAAAAAAAAAACAGAGTCTCACTCTGTCATCTGAGTATTAGGTAGAGTGCTATGATGTCAAGTGATCCTCTTGCCTCAGCCTCCAAGTGCCTGGGATTACAGGCACCTGCCACAATGCCCAGCTAGTTTTTCTATTTTTAATAAAGACAGGGTTGCACTTTGCTCAGGCTAGTCTTGAACTCCTAAGCACAAGCAATCAACAGGCCTTGGCCTCCCAGAGTGCTAGGTTTACATGCGTGAGCTACCGTGCCTGGCTGATTTTTCTTTTCTTCACTTAACTGGCCTAAGCCTGTTCAATAGTGAGCTCAACTGCAGAAAATCCCACTTCTTCTGCAAGACATACAACTTTTTTTTGCAATCAATTTATACTGAACTGAATTTTCATTGACTTATCCACAAAAGTCATCAAAAGTCAGGCCCAAGTATATACTGACTCAATGGTTAGGATTAGGAGAAATGTTTGAAGGAGAACTGGTTTTTCAAGTGGCCACTTCAGTAGCAAATATCTTTACATAAATTGAAGGCTTTTCCTTCCGTACCTAAATATTTGTTTCTGTGCACCTCAGGCCTTAGAAGAAACCAAAGAAGGATGGAGCCTTTGGCCTTTGCACCATAGGCAGGAAGGGACAGCTGGAACCTGCGCTGATCTCCCCTCTTCCTGACCCTGGCTCCATGCCCCCTCCCCAGAACAGAGCTCTGGGGAGGCTCCTACCTTCTGGGCTTCTTCATGCGTCTCAAAGTTGACAAAGCCAAAGCCCCGGGAGTGGCCACTGCTGTCCCTCATCACCTTCACACTCAGCATCTTTCCTGGGAAGGACCAACCTGGCTCAAAGGGGAGTTTGGGAAGTCCCAAGATGTTCCCTCCCTTACCCCAAGTCCTCAGGAAGCCCCAGGAGGGTCCTCCTCCCTGCCGGACCTGGATGGAGAAAGAGAAATAGTGACCTCCCTCCTCCCTTGGGAACACGCCCACCGAACTGGGAGAAGAGCTCCTGGAGGCCTTGCTCATCCACATCCGCCTGGAGGTTCTTCACGTAGATGTTGGTGAACTCCATGGCCCGTGCTCCCAGCTCCGCCTCTCGCTCCCGACGGGACTTGAAGTGGCCAACAAAACTGTGGACACACAACAGGGTAGGCAGCTGCAGCCATCAGCTACCCCTAATCCCAGTCCCAGCCCAACTGCTGCCCTCTCCGGGCCTCCATATCCCTCAGGAGACTAAGCAGGCAATCTTCCTTAGGAAATACCCAAGGCCCAACTACATCCAACAGCCAACACGCTCTGTCTTAGAACTTGTCCCCAGCATGAGGTTAAGACATCATTCTTGTGACAAATGCACACAGAACTACTAGTATATACCAGGCAGAGGACAGTACAGGAGATAACAACAAGAACTTGGCAGTTAGATGGATAAGGGCTTAGATCCTTCCTCTGCAGTTGTGTAGCTGTGTGACCTTGGGGAAGTTACTTAACCTCTCTGAGCCTCAGTGTTCATTCCTATAAAACTGGGAATGAAATTCATGTCACAGGGCTTCGCTTATTTAGTTAACACATACTGGGTGCACTAGAGAATCAGGGGTAAGCAAATAAGACATGGTCAATGGATGGGGATGGGATGGACCCATTTAAACACAATGTCAATTATAAAAGCTGTAATTTCCAAGTTCAGATAAACATATCTAGGAAAGTATCCTAGATTAGAAAAACAAAAAACAAGCATAAGAAATTCTGGTGGTATCCCTAGCAAATTTGGCACAAACAAATTGTAGCAGGCACCAAAAATTAAAGAAAATTGAGTGAAAGTAAACTTAAATAAATTATAGCCACAGCTAACACCCTTCTGAGAACTGGGAGAGCCCACCAGATTAGTTGGTCAGGTTGACAGGATCCCCCCCAACTTGAGAAACCCTGGATGAAAATGAAGCTTAGAGCATCTTCCAGCTCAAAGCCACCTTCATTCCTCTGACCATGGGGTTGGGCCATAAAATGGGCAGAATCCAAGTTGGGGAGGAGAACAGCTGGCAGCAGATTTTTTCTGGCATCCCTGTCTCAATTTTCCCATCTGTGAAGTGGGGGTGCTTTGAAACTTAACTGTAGGAAGAGGGTAGGCTAAGCGTATGCCTCTTTTTCTTCCACCTCCTAAATCCCATGAAACAATGCGAGGCATTTAAGAAAGAAAATTCACAGCCATGCTGAGAAGGCCAGAAAACAGATGAAATCACTGAGTTCATTAATGACAAGGCCATCAGCTCTTCCCTGCAGAATTTCAAAATCACCACTCTCTTTACCACTCAGAACAACCCTCTATGTGTACCGTCGGCTCCACTCTTACGTGCAGGAAGACAGTCCCTGAGAAACAGAGCCACTTGTCTGAGATTAGGCTTGGAGGAAGACTGCCTGCTGCTCAGTGCCTGGTGACCATTAGCCAGTAAAGGGTTGCATTGGTTCCTGACTGGTGGTGCGATGCTTCTGTCCCCACAGCCTCGGCCCCCAGGCCCGGGGAACTCACACTTTGTGGTCATTCAGCAGCATCCCGTTCATGGTGTTGATGGCGTGCTGTGCGGCTTCATGGGTCTCAAAATGGACAAAGCCGAAGCCCCGGGAGCCATGCTCGTCACATGCCACCTGGGCCACAGGGAAGAAAGAGAGGGAGAGCATGGACAGAGGGCTGAGATAGAGGAGAATGGCAAAGGTGATAATGACCTACATGCCTGCCACGTGCATGGAAAAGACAATCCTACGTCACACTATATATAGCTCCCAGTTAGAGACGAACTAAATCTCAGAGAGAGCCATCCACTTGCCTGAGATAACAGATAAAGGGAGGAAGAACGCCCTCCAAATGAACACAGGTGTCATCTAAGCCATAGATCAGATTTTAATTGTCTTCTTAAGGTGATGGGCAAAAGGATAAGACCAAACCCCTACACTTGTATCCTTGCTTCTTTTTCTTTCTTTCTTTTTTTTTTTTTTTGAGATAAAGTCTCATTTTGTCACCCTCAGTAGAGTGCCATAGTGTCTCAGCTCACAGCAACCTCAGACTCTTAGGCTCCAGCAATCCTCTTGCCTTAGCCTCCCAAGTAGCTGGGACTACAGGTCCCCACCATACTTGGTTAGTTTTAGGTCTCACTCTTGCTCAGGCTGGTCTCAAACTCCTGAGCTCAAGCCATCCACCCACCTCGGCTTCCCAGAGTGCTGGGATTACAGGCATGAGCCACCTCACCCAGCCCTGTGTCCTTGTTTCTAACAGCAAACTGGAAACAATTTAAGGGTCCACCAGGGAGAAACCGGTTAAATTACAATACATCCATGCTGCAGTTGAAGAGAAGGTGGTATATCACTTGATTGATAGTTATCTGTTAAGTGGGGGGAAAAAGTCCATATGGGTTCAAGTGGGCATCTACACATAGAAAGTTTTGAAAAAGACATAAAACTATTAATAAGGATTATTTCTGGGGACCAGTGCTGAAAGAGATAGAGCCTTCTTTTTCACTTTCTTACCTTCCACATTGTTTAAACTTTACCAATTTGTGTATTATTTCAACAGACTCATTTCATTTCTTTAAAAGATGCACTAACATCTTATTCCCCTTCTGTAACCTTCCAAATACAAGTCAGAAGGACAGAATTGAAGTACAACAGAAGAATTCTAGTTCACATAGTTCCCATCTCTCTTGTTGGACATGTGGAAAGACCAGTGACCCCTGTTTTAAGGGGACCGTTGCCCCACTCATCCCTATAGCCACTGCCACAGCTCAGCTAAGTGGCATTTTTTGGCTAGATGACCACCGCTGTCTCCCTGCACTGACCACTGGGATGCTCTTTGTAAATGTAATTCTGACTGTGTCCTTTTAATCTCTAGTAGCTTCTACCCACAGAACTATATTAACTTGGCATTGGAGGCTCTCCAACAGGCCCCGCACAACAAGCACAGCTCCCAAATCCATGCCTTGCATGCACCTTGCTACCTCTCCAGCCCCAGACAGGGTCCTTCCACTGCCAACTCAAGCCCTAGCTCTTCCATTCAGATTTGATCACATTGAGTCAAGCAACTGCTAAGGGCATCACATACTTACCTTGTTATATTTGCCATAAGCACTCTTCCAGGCAATTCTTAACCTCGGAGTCCCAGGGGAAATGTAAATAAGTGACTTGTCCAAGGTCAGCCAGCAGAAGGAATTTTTAAATTTCCAGTTAGATGCTTAAGTGTGCCAGGTACCTTCTAAGGACTAAGCCTACATACACTACATATGCAAAAACACTAACATGTAGAAAGCCCTTGAACAATCTGCCATTATTTTTTTTTTGTAGTTTTTGGCCGGGGCCAGACATGAACCCACAACCTCCAGTATATGGGGCCGGTGCCCTACTCCTTGAGCCACAGGCACCGCCCTGCCATTACTTTTGTAAGAGTTTACCACACAGTTAAGCATCTTTCTTCCATTGATCCTCAAAAGACAGGAAACAGCCCTATCTCTTTACTAAAGAGAATTATTAGCACATTAGTGTACCTCCTTGAGTCTGACTGCCCCTCTGAGCCACAGGAGATAACCCCTTATTCATGGGGAGGTTGGGAGTCTTATTTGAGAACTTAAGGATCATGCCTGGCATACAAATAAATAGCTCTCAATGAAAGTTCTAACTCAGTGGTCACCCGGAGTCGTCCTATGCTCTCGAGAAGGGCAAATATTCCAAAGGATACAGAGTAACTGATCAGTCATCCTTATAAAATCTAGAGGCAGAAGCAGGTGGATCGCCTGAGCTAGGGAGTTTGAGACCAGCCTGAGCAAGAAGACAGACGCTGTCTCTAACAATAGCCGGGCATTGTGATGGGTGCCTGTAGTCCCAGCTACTTTGGAGGCTAAGGCAAGAGGATCGCTTGAGCCCAAGAGTTTGAGGTTGTTATGAGCTATGACACTCAACGAAAGGTGACTCAGTGAGACTCTGTCTTTAATTAATTAAATCTAGAGACAGAACACCCAAGTTTATGCCCTCTGTTCAGGGCATACTGACCTATGGTATCACCTCGTATCCACAACATCCTCATATACAAAGTCAGAAATAACCAGAGCCCTTCTTAAATGATAATACGTCTGTTTGTTCAGCAAATATTTAGTAAGTACCTAATAAGTGTCACTTTTTATTCTAGATATTGGGATACAACCGCGACTAAAAACAGAATCACTACTCTCATGGGACTTACACTCTAGTATAAGAGAAATCTCAGAAACAAGATGTAGTCCATTGATTGCTACAACATCCCTCTAAAATACAGGCTGTTGACACTGATTCCCCTCCCCCACAAAGAGGCACACCCACCTTGCAAGAGAGGATGTTCCCAAAGGTGGAGAAGGTGTCATATAAAGCCTTGTTGTCAATGGAGGCCTCTAGGTTCTTGATGAAGATGTTGCCCACACCTGACTTGCGAAGTCCTGGGTCTCGCTGGGACCACATGATACGGATGGGCTGGCCTTTGATCATCTCAAAGTTCATTGTGTCCAGTGCCCGCTCCGCTGGACAGGTGAAGGAGAGAAAGGAGCAAGTTACGGGGATTTTCTCACCAGACTCTCTCATAAGGTGCTTAATAGGGAGTCAAAGAAAAAAAAAGTCATTGAGTCCCACCTGAGACAAGAGCCTGAAGGCTCAGGAGGGATAAACTGAGATCTCATTCAGCTCCTCACTGCAGCCATAAATTCCTATTCCCATTTTACAGCTGGGAAAATTAAGGCTTTAAATGGTGAGTGGGCAGTGGCAGAGTCAAGTCTATTCTGGCCTCTAAAGCACACTGAGTAAATAAGAACGTCCACATAACCAGGATAGCAGAAGTCTGAGAAAATTAAAGCTCAGATGTGAAGAGCAGAGTTGAGATTCGATCCCAGGTCGTCTGCCTTTGGGGGAAGTGAACATCCCCTCCCTGAGCCTGTTCCTCCCCTATAAAGTGGGAATGATGATAATATTACCTATTTTTCCACACCTAACAAAGGCAGATAACACCATCTACCCTCTAGGTTGTCAGATAGATTGAAAATTAAATAAGGTATGCAAGGAGCCTTTTTGGTAGTTTGTGCCTGACATAAAGTAGGTATTTGGTAAACAGTAGAGTGTCTGAAAATAGCAGCCTATGCCCCTCCTCCTGCCACTGCTGCAGCCTATTCCCTACCAGGTAACATGTGTCCCCTTCTTCAGAGACTCTGCTAGTTTCAAAGTCCTGGATGGGGGCTGTGGAGAACACAGTGAAGCAAGTTCAGGAAGCCTGGGGGCTCCATCTGGTCCTATCACAAACACACAGGGGCAAATCCCTTCTCTCTGCAGCTTGGTTTTCCCATCTGTGAAGTGGGCAAAAAGGTCAGGTCCTGCTTCATTCACAGGGCTTGGAGGAAGATGAGAAGAAAGGCAGAAGGTGGGGCAAGGGGAAGTCAGGCTGGAATGCAGCTCAGCCACCTGTGGGCAAAGGGGTCTGCAGAACAACTGTCCCCCAGCAAGCCCCCAACCCAGGGAACCTCCCCATCCATCCAGAAGACTTGGAGTAAGGGCGCCCTCTTTTGGACCTGGCTGTGGCAAGCATTTTTTGGTTAAGTTTCTGGAGTCTTATTTTTTTTTTTTTTGAGACAGAGCCTCAAGCTGTCCCCCTGGGTAGAGTGCTGTGGCATTAAAGCTCACAGCAACCTCCAACTCCTGGGCTCAAGCGAGTCTCCTGCCTCCACCTCCCAAGTAGCTGGGACCACAGGCGCCCGCCACAACGCCCGGCTATTTTTTGGTTGCAGCCATCATTGTTGTTTGGCGGGTCCGGGCTGGGGATTTGAACCCGCCACCTTAGGTATACGTGGCTGGCGCCTTAGCCTGTTGAGCTATAGGCGCCGAGCCATTGTTTACATTTGTAAGGTAAATTCCAAGTTGTAGTTGAGTCCTTCACCCATGAGATGTGCCTTGTACCCCTACGTTGTACCTGATAGATGAAAGCTTACTGACCTCATATCCCCCCACCCCCTTCCCATTCTTTTTTTTTTCTGAGACAGAGTCTCACTATGTCACCCTCAATAAAGTGCTATGACGTCACAGCTTATAGCAACCTCTAACTCTTGGGCTTAAGCAATTCTCTTGCCTCAGCCTCCCAAGTAGCGAGGACAACAGGTACCTGCTACAACACTTGGCTATTTTTTTTCTTTTTGCAGTTGTCATTGTTGTTTATAGCTGGCCTGGGCCAGGTTTGAACCCGCCAGCCTCAGTGTATGTGGCCAGCGCCCTATCCACTGAGCTACCACCATCGCCACCCCCTCCCCATTCTTAAATTTGAGTTTTTCTCTTATGTGGGCCTGAAGGTGTTCATCTACTAGTTTCAAATTAGTACTGAGTACATAGGATACTTGCTTTTCCATTTTTGAAATACTTTACTTAGAAGAATGTTCTTCAACTCCATCATCCAAGTAAATACAAAAGATGTAAAATCTCCATTTATTTTTTAGTAGCAGGGGTAGATAGATTCTTGCTCTATTACCCACACTGGAGTGCCGTGGCACAATCATAGCTCACTGCAACCTCAAACTCCTAGGCTCAAGTGCTCCTCCTGCCTCAGCCTCTTGAGTAGTTGGGACTATAGGCGTGTTATCAGGCCCAGCTAATTTTATTATTTTTTGTAGAGACAGAGTCTTGCTATATTGCCCAGGCTGATCTCAACCTCCTGACTCCAAGTGATCCTCCTGCCTCAGCCTCCCAAACTGTGGGGATTACCGGTGTGAGCCACTACACCTGGCCTCTTTTTTTTTTTTTTACTTGAGACATGATCTTGCTATGTTGCTCGGGTTGGTGCTGGGCTCATGTGATACTCCCACCTCAGCCTCTTGAGTAGCTAGGATTACATATACCACCATGCCAGGCTTAAAATGGCTCTTGAACATATGAAAATATGTTCATCTTCATTTTCACAAAGCAAATGCAAATTAAAACTATATTAAGATACTATTTTCTACCTTTCAGAACAGGAAAAAGTCAAAAACTTGATAATATAGTCTCTTGGTGAGGCTGTGGGGAAATAAGAACTTATCCACTGCTTGTGGCAATATAAAGTTAACAACCTCCACAGTGAGGAATTTGGCAATATCAAACAAAACTACATAGGTGTTTATTTATCCTTTTATCTAACAATCTCACTTCTAGTTCTTAATCTGAAGATACATCTCCAAAACTACATATATACAACAGTAGGAATTGTAGCATTTGCAAAATACTACACACTGTACATCACAAATTATGTAGCTATAAAAATATAATAAAGACTTCTATGAACTGTCAAAAAATGATTTCTAGAACATATTAGGTAAAAATCAAACAAATCACAAGTGAAAAAAACCTTTTCTGAAAGAAATGAGAATAATAATATATAATCAAATAGGAAGATACATATCTGCTGTTTCCACAAAAAACTGCAAAAAATGAAAACCAAAAGTCAAAAATAAACAAAACACCCAAAACTTGAGAGAAATAATAACAGAAATTAATAAAACTAGTTACGTACAGAGGGTGAGTCAAAGTGGAGTAGAAGGGATAGAAAAGGAAATGTCATTTCATTGGATATGTATTTTTTTACAATTTTTATTAAAACTTGAAAAATTAAAGATGTAATTTAAAACTGTTTTTAAAATAAATTTAAAAGAACATGGGAAAAGCTAAAGTTGACTACATGAAGAAACAAACTTTTTTCAAATGACAACATACCTGCACCAAGAAAAAGAAATAATCTAAATAATTTTTGAATATAATATTTTAAGTACCTTCCTTTTGTTGAAAGATTAAAAAAATGCAAAGAATTTTTGAGCTCTACCTTAAAAATTTTGTGTTTATAATGACATAGGAGTAGTAATTTTGAACGATTTTGTGTGTATATAGCATTAAGCAAGTAAGTAAATATATAAAATGCTCTTAGGAGCTATAGTTTTCATTGGAAGAGAAGGAAGACACACATATGGAGTAGGGGAAAGACAAAACAGAATCCTTTGGTGTTAGACTGGAATAAGAGCTATTTTCATTAAACTCAGAATTACGGATATTTCCTCAATAAAAGAAAGCATAACAGAATGCAATTTAACGGATGTTAAATGAGCCCATCAACTATAAAAATCCTCTGATGCCTGAAGCAGAGACAGGATAAATTTGTATACATGAGTGAATAGTTCACCATTTCTACCCAAGATAAAATATGAAGGAATAATAAACACATGAAAAAATGCTTATTGTTTCTAATCATCAGGGAAATGCAAATCAAAACCACATAGAGATACCACCTAGTCCCTGTGATAATGGCTCACATCACAAAGTTCCAAAGCAACAGACACTGGAATAGATGCCAGTGAGAAAGGAACACACATATGCTATTGGTGGGATCATAAATTAGCATAACCTCTATTGGAAGTAGTATGGTAATTCTTCAAAGAACTAAAAGTAGGCTCAGCACCTGTAGCTTAAGTGGCTAAGGTGCCAGCCACATACACCAGAGCTGGTGGGTTTGAATCCAGCCCAGGCCTACCAAACAACAATGACAACTACAACCAAAAAATAACCAGGTGTTGTGGCAGGCGCCTGTAGTCCCAGTTACTTGGGAGGCTGAGGCAAGAGAATGGCTAAAGCCCAGGTGCTGGAGGTTGTTGTGAGCTGTGCTACCACTGCACTCTACCCAGGGTGACAGCTTGAGGCTCTGTCTCAAAAAAAAAAAAAGAACTAAAAGTAGACTTCCCATTTGATCCTGTAATCCCACTACTAAATACTTACTCAAAGGAAAAAAAAAAGTCATTTTAACATTTAAAAGTCATTTTTATCAAAAAGATACTTGCACTCAAATATTTTTAGCATCACAATTCACAATCACAAAGATGTGGAAATAACCCAAGTGCCCATCATACATGAATATTAACAAAATGAGTATGCGGTGATAGTTATGTTAATCAGTTTGATTTAAGCATTCCACATTGTATATCAAATCATCACATTGCACTCCACAAATGTACACAGTTATGATTTAATAAAAATTAGGTTAAAAAATAAAATGAGTGGATTAATAAAATGTGGTATATGTATACCATGGAGTACTGTTTAGCCATAAAAAAGATGGAAATCTAGAATCTTCTGTAACCCAGATGGATTTCGAGACCATTCTCCTAAGTGTCACAAGAATGGAAAGATAAACACCACATGTACTTAATAATCAAGTGGAACTAATTGCTTAATACCTGTGAGTTCATATGGAAGCAAAGCTCAATGAAATTCAAGTAGAGAGAAGGGAGAGAAGGGAATGGGTAAATTCCCACTCAACGGGTATACTTTCCCACTCTTGTACACTTTCTGGGAGAAGAACACACCTATAATTCTGACTTTATCCCCACAAAACTATGTACCCAAAATATATGAACCCCCAAACAAGATGAAATTAAAAAAAAAAAAGGAAACATAAGCTCAAGATAAAAAATGTGATAGCAACATAAGTAAAACACTATAAAGGAAAAAGAGTTTTGGTTATAGAATTGTGAAACGCAAGAGTGGCTCTCTGAAAAGACACCAAAAAGCAGATTAATTATTTTCATATTTATTCTGATTTCATAATTATCTACCTATTTTTATAAACATTATTACTTCTTTAGAGAATATAAAACATTCTAGATTTTCCATGTAAAAGGCTTCAATGATCTTTGATCTTACAATGTTTTTTCTTTTTTTTTTTTTTTTGAGACAAGAGTCTCAAGCTGTTGCCCTGGGTAGAGTGCTGTAGTGTCACAGCTCACAGCAGCCTCAAACTCTTGGGCTTAAGTGATTCTCTTGCCTTAGCTTTCCAAGTACCAGAGACTACAGGTGCTTGCCACAACACCCAGCTATTTTTTTATTGCAGTTGCCATCGTTGTTTTAGCTGGCTAGGGCGGGTTTGAACCTGCCAGCCTCAGTGTATGTGGCTGGCACTCCACCCACTGAGCTACAAACATGGCCCAATTTTCTAATGTCCTTTAATAAAATCTGGATATGAATTAGACCTTTAATTTTACATAGCTTTTTGATCGCTTTTGATCTATTTAATTTGTTGCTTCTTATTTAGGGGCACCAAAATCTGAGCCTTTTATTAAACTATAAATCATACCTAAATTTCTTCTTCAAAAAATTCAAGGTAGAAGATGGCAGACTAGAAGGATCATTCAGCTAGGCTCTCCTAGAATGACTGAAGAAAAAGAGAGAACCCAGCCCTATCTGGCATAAGGACCTTATCCAGAGTCATAGCTCAGGGAGTACAGAGAGGAGGTGGTGAGCTGGATACAGCAGATGATCCAGAGCGGGGATATCTGATGAATTAAGCAAGTGATTGTGACTGACTGAGATAGCTGGCTGCCCAGTGAGACCTGGGATGGGAGAAAGCCTTTCAGAAGTTTTCAGTTGTTGGGGGAAGCTTGCCTTGAGTCAAAAGCTTGGAAGAGTGGGCAGACTCAAACAGTATATAGCAACCAGATTTGAATGCCAGTTGGAGTAGACTTGCCATAGGTTTGATGGCTGGCAAGGCAGCCAAACTGAGAAGGTCCCAGAAGCTATGGCACTGCCATTGTGGAAAGGTGGGGAGAAGGTCTTAGCAGGGGCTTAAAGCAAGGCTGTCTTATTCTGCCTGCTGGGATCAAAACTCCACTCTTGGAATAGGCTGAGGGACTCCGACACCCAAAGGAAACTAAAGTCAGGGGGCACTATGAGACCTGCCCCTGAAAGATTCTTGTGAGCTTTAAGATCCCAAACCAGCAGGGTCTAAATGCTAAGAAAACAATCAGGCAATCACCAAAGGCAACTAAGTTTGGAAAAAAAATGACTATAGAGGTTGCTAGTTGTGCTATCTCCTGAAAAAACAAACCACATCCCCACTTGGTGTTCCTGCAACAAAATGCAACATACTGTCATCAAGAGCAAGGACTTCTGTTTAAAACAAAGGAGGTAGGGAGAAGTAAAAAATAAGGACAAGGAGGTGTACAAGAAGAAAGAACATATGAGGAAAAAACAACAGAAAAATTCAAGCAACATGAAAAACCAAAACAGAGGAACTCACCCAAGGGACCATGAGGCAGCTACTGCAAAAGACTCTACTTATAAAGAATTACTAGACTTCACAGAAAGGGGATTTAAAATATGGATGATAAAGACAATAAAAGGAATAGATGAGAAAATGGAAAGACAGAACCAAAAGTCTGATGAGAGATATGTAGAATATAAAAAGGACATAGTGGAGCTTAAGGAAATGAAGGAGATAATCAGGGAGTGTAAAGATGCAGTAGAAAGTATCAAAAATACCTTAGACCATGGAGAAGAGAGAACTTCAGAGCTAGAGGATAGTTTTTGAGTTAACCCAGGTAACTAAAGACATAGAAAAGAAGAGAGAGAAAGTAGAACAGGTGCTTAGAGAATTATGAGACCCCATGAAGTATTCAAATATACAAATAATAGGAATTTCTGAAAGGGAAGAGGATTGCCCCAAAGGCATGGAAGCCCTACTGGAGACCCTCATAAAGAAAAACTTCCCTAATTTTACTAAAGACTCTTGACATACTCCTTTCAAATGCATATTGAACCCTGGAGCATCTCAACTCAAACAGAGCCTCTCCAAGATAAATTGTAATGAACCTATCCAAAGTCAAGATGCATGAAAAAATTCTGCAAGCAGCCAGGAGTAAGCACCATCTGACCTACATAGGCAGAGCCATCAGGATGACAGCAGAGTTTTCAGCTAAAACCTTCCAAGCCAGAAGGTTTCCATCTTCAACATTCTTTTTGTTTTTGAGACAGAGCCTCAAGCTGTCCCCCTGGGTAGAGTGCCATGGCATCACAGCTCACAGCAACTTCCAACTCCTGGGCTCAAGCAAGTCTCCTGCCTCAGCCTCCCAAGTAGCTGGGACCACAGGTGCTCACCATAACGCCTGGCTATTTTTTGGTTGCAGCCGTCATTGTTGTTTGGTGGGCCCGGGCTGCGCCTGGCTATTTTTTGGTTGCAGCCATCATTGTTGTTTGCCGGGCCCGGGCTGGACTCGAACCTGCCACCTTAGGCGTATGTGGCTGGGGCCTTAGCCACTTGAGCCACAGGCACTGAGCCACCCTTCAACATTGTTAAAGAAAACAATTTTCAGCCAGAATTCTATATCCTACTAAACTAAGTTTCAAAAGTGATGGAAAAAATCAAATCTTTTGTGGATATACAGTACTGAGGAAATGTGGCACAATAAGACAAGCTCTATGGCAAATACTTAGACCTATTCTCAGCACTGACCAACACAATGGACCGCCAGCAAAGTACATACCCTAAAGCTAAAGGTCAAAATCTAGCTTCCACAATGGCCCCAAAGATAAAACTATACAACAGACTTTCACAAACTAAGATGAATAGAACTCCACCATACTTACCAATTCTCTCAATAAATGTCAATGGACTGAACTGGAGGCATAAGCTGGCTGATTGGATTTAAAAAAAAAATAAAAGTACACACTGTCCATATGCTGTCTCCAGGAAACACACCTAGCCTTGAGGAATAAATTAAGACTTAGGGTTAAGGGATAAAAAACAGTATTTCAAGCAATTTCTTCTGAGAAAGGAGGGGTTGGAATCTTATTTTCAGATACAAATGGATTTAAAGCCACTAAACTTAAGAAAGACAAAGAGGGATACTTTACACTAGTCAAAGGAACAATTTGGCAAGAAGGCATTTCAATTTTAAGTATTTATGCACCCAACTTAAATGCTCCCAGATTTATGAAACAGACCTTGATGGGTCTGAGCAATATGAAATCCCATGACACCATAATAGTTGGGGACTTTAACACCCCTCTGACAGAACTGCACAAATCCTTTAAACAGAAACTAAACAAAGATGCAAAGGACTTAAATGTGCCCTAGAACAAATGGGATTAATAGACATATATAGAACACACCATTCCAAAGCTAAGGACTATACATTCTTCTTGTCAGCCCATGGTATGTACTCCAAAATCAACCACATGCTAGGATAAAAATCAAAACCTTTGCAAAATTAAAGAAATATAAAATATATTTTGTATCTTCTCAGACCACAAGGCAATAAAGGTGGAACTAAACTTCAACAAAAACATTCATCCCCATACAAAGACTTGGAAATTAAACCAGCTTATGCTAAATGATAGTTGGGGTCAAGAAGAGATAAAAAAGGAAATCGTTAAATTCCTCAAATATAACAACAATGAAGACACATGTTACTAGAACCTGTGGGATACAGCAAAAGCAGTTTTAAGAGGGAAATTTATCCCATTAGATGCCTACATTCAAAAAACAGAAAGAGAGAGCATCAACAAACTCATGAACCATCTTAATGGAAGTGGAAAAAGAAGATCAATCTAAGCCTAAACCCAACAGAAGAAAAAAATATAACCAAAATTAAATCAGAGATTAATCAAATTGAAAACAAAAGAATGATTCAGAAAATTAATGAAACAAAAACTTGTTTTTTCAAAAGTATAAATAAAATTGATAAACCTATGGACAGATTAACTAGAAATAGAAAAGTAGAATCCCTAATAACCTCAATTAGAAACAATAAAGGGAAAGAACAACAGATGCCATAGAGAAGTAAGAGATTATCTCTGAGTACTATAAGAAACTCTATTCTCCAAAATTTGACAATGTGTAAGAAATGGATCAATACCTGGAATCACACTCTCTCCCTAGACATAAGAAGAAATAGATCTCTTGAGCAGACCATTTCAAGAACTGAAATTGAAGAAAACAATAAAAAAATCTCCCAACAACAACAACAACAAAAAAGCCCTGGTTCAGATGGCTTCACACTAGAATTCTATCAAACCTTCAAAGAAAAGTTTATGCCCAAGGCTGCAGAAATTATTCCAAAAAATTGAGAAGGAACAAATCTTCCCCAACATGTTCTATGATGCAAACATTACCCTGATACTAAAACCAGGAAAAGACCCAACTAAAAAGGAGAATTTCAGACCAACTTCACTAATGAATATAAATGCAAAAAATCTCAATAAAATCCTAGCCAATAGATTACAGCTACACATTAAAAAAAAATCATTCATCATGATAAAGTAGGTTTCATTTCAGGGATGCAAAGCTGGTTTAATGTATGCAAGTCCATAAATGTAATTCATGATATCATGGGAAGCAAAAACAAAGATCATACGATCCTCTCAATAGATGCAGAAAATGCATTTGATAAAATGCAGCATCCTTCCTAATTACAACTCTGAAGAAACAGGCATAGATGATACATTTCTTAAACTGATTGAAGCCATCCACGACAAACCCACAGCTAATATTACACTGAATGGAGTAAAACGAAAACCTTTTCCACTTAGAACTGTAACCAGACAAGGCTGTCCTCCATCACCACTACTATTTAACATAGTGCTATAAGTTCTAGCTAATACAATCAGGAAAGAGGAAGAAATAAAGGGCATCCAAATGGGGGCAGAAGAGGTCAAACTCTCCCTCCTTGTGGATGATATGATCTTAGAGAACCTCAAGACTCCTGGAAGTGATCAAAAAATACAGTAATGAGGCTGGGCACAATGGCTCATGCCTGTAAGCCTAGCATGGAAAGCTGTGGTGGGCAGACCACCTGAGCTCACAAATTGAAGACCAGCCTGAGCTAGAGCAAGACCCCATCTCTAAAAATAGCCTGGCATTATGGCTGCTGCCTGTAGTCCCAGATACTCAGGAGGCTGAGGCAAGAGATTCCCTGGAGCCCAACAGTTAAAGGTTGCTGTGAGCTATGATGCCAGGAGCACTCTATCAGGGGTAACATAGTGAGACTCTGTCTCAAAAAAATAAAAAATACAGTAATGTCTTAGGATATAAAATAAATGTCCACAAATCAGAAGCCTTTGTATATGCAGAAACAACCAAGATGAGAAGCTAATCAAGGACACAACTCCCTTCACAGTAGCTTCAAAAAAATAAAATAAATAAAATATCTAGGAATATACCTAACAAAAGAGGCGAAGGACCTCTATAAAGAAAATTATGAGGTTCGGTGCCCACAGCACAGTGGTTATGGCACCAGCCACATACACTAAGGGTGGCAGGTATGAACCTGGCTTGGGCCAGCTAAACAATGACAACTGCAACAAAAAATAGCTGGGCATTATGGTGGGCACCTGTAGTCCCAGCTACTCAAGAGGCTGAGGCAAGAGAATTGCTTAAGCCCAAGAGTTTGAGGTTGCTGTGAGCTGTGATGCCACAGCACTCTACTAAGGGCAACATAGTGAGACCCTGTCTCAAAAAAAAAAGAAAAAGAAAATTATGAAACCCTAAGAAAAGAAATAGCACTAGATAGTAACAAATGAAAGAACATACCATGCTCATGGCTGGAAAGAATCAACACTGTTGAAATGTCTATACTCCCCAAAGCAATCCCCATTAAAATATCAACACCATACTTTCAAGATTGGAAAAAATAATTCTGGTTATCATGGTATCAGACAAAACTCCATATAGCCAAGGCAATTCTTTTTTTTTTTTTTTTTTTTTGAGACAGAGCCTCAAGCTGTCCCCCTGGGTAGAGTGCCATGGCATTACAGCTCACAGCAACCTCCAACTCCTGGGCTCAAGCGAGTCTCTTGCCTCCGTCTCCCAAGTAGCTGGGAC
>CAUYTI010146877.1:0-13911 GCA_963575145.1 Galago senegalensis | reverse complement strand
AACAACAATGACGGCTGCAACCAAAAAATAGCCGGGCGTTGTGGTGGGCACCTGTGGTCCCAGCTACTTGGGAGGCGGAGGCAAGAGACTCACTTGAGCCCAGGAGCTGGAGGGTGCTGTGAGCTGTAATGCCATGGCACTCTACCCAGGGGGACGGCTTGAGGCTCTGTCTCAAAAAAAAAAAAAAAAAAAAAGAGTTCATTTGGGCCGGCCACAGTGGCTCATGCCTATAATCCCAGCACTATGGAAGTGGAGGCTGGTGGATTTGTGAGTTCACAAATTCAAGACTAGCCTGAGCAAGAGTCAGATGCTGTCTCTAAAAAATAGCAGGGTGTTGTGGCAGGCGTCATAGCCAGGTGTTGTGGTAGGCAGCTGTAGTCCCAGCTACTCAGAAAGCTGAGGCAAGAGTTTCACTTGCGCCTAAGAGTTTGAGATTGCTGTGAGCTATGACTCCGTGGCGCTACTGAAGGCAACAAAGTGAAATTCTGTCTCAAAAAAAGACTTGGTTTCATTCAGCTGAGCACAGTAGTTTATGTCTGTAATCCCAGCTATGTCGGACACTGAGGTGGGATTGCTGCTCGAGGGCACAAGTTCAAGACCAGGTCTGGGCAACATAGATAGATTCCATCTCTCAAAAAAAAAAAAAAGACTTTGCTGCAGCCTAGTGAATTAAACTCCCATTAGAGTCAGAGACTCAAGTTTTCGTCCTTACACTTCCACACATAAGCCATGAATATATTATTTAAATCTATTACATATCAGGCTCAATAAACTATTAGACAGTTGAAGTAATATGACCTATTTTACACAGATGAGATAAGAAGCATTAAATAAACCATTTTGAAAGGAATTTACAACTTATGAATTGATGTACCTATAAAAGGCACTCATAGGCCATTACAGGAACTTTCAGACCTTTAACACTAAACTTCTGTGAGGGCAGGGATGCCGTCCATCAAAGTCCTCATTCAACTCCTAGCATATAGCACTGTGGCTGGCTCAGAAGAAGTGCTTAATGAATATTTTTATGATTGAATAACAAATGGAGAATTGGCTGTCTTTGGATCATAGTACCTTCCTGTGATATTTCGAATTTCTATTGGAAGAGTGTAAATCTAGATGGATTTTTTGCTAATCCTGATCATGTGAGATTTTTGAGCTCTAGACAATAGAAACAGGAATATTTAGGAAACTTTCCACAAAAGATCTCTTAAGCAAAGATGGGTCTAAAATCTGTTAACAAGTAGTGGGGGAATGTATGAGTTTTGTGTCTCACGGGTCTGGTTTAATTCCCAGGTCTTATCCCCCTTACACACTCAGAGAAATAAAATGCCTTGATGGATTATTGGTGAATTAAGTTAGATTATGTTTGTAAATTAAGTAATTAAATGCCCAGTTCATAATAGGCATTCAATAAAAATTTATTTCTTTTTCCTCCAGGCTGTAATTTCATATTACCAATGAAGAGGAAATTGGGCAAAATACATGAGAAAATACAAATGCCATTGCTACATCTAAAGAAGAGGTCTCTATTTTATTGATGGTTACGGAAAATTATACTTTACTATCCAGAATAAAAACTTGTTTTATTGCATGGCAGGAAAGTAACATATATATAACATGTAGAATATATGCCCCAAGGAGTTCCATCAACTTGATTAGGAGGCAGAGTGGTACATATGCAAAGGTAAATCAGATGCCCTGATTTTATATCAGATTTTATTTTGATTTCAATATTTCAATAAAAGTGATTAATGTGGGATATGCAAAAAACAAAGGAATGTAAGCCAGGCATTGCAGCAGATGCCTGTAATCTCAGCTACTCACTAGGCTGAGATAAGAGGATTGCTTGAACCAGGAATTTAAAGCAGCAGTGAGCTATGATCACATCGCTATACTCCAACCTGGGCAATAGAGCAAGGGAAAAACAAACACAAACAAACAAAAATTCCTCAGCTCAGTGCCTATAGGTCAGCAGCTAGAATGCCAGCCACATACACTGGGGCTGGCAGGTTTGAACCTGGCCCAGGCCTGAAAAACAATGACAACTACAACAACAAGAACAACAACAACAAAAATAGAAGTAGCCAGGAGTTGTGGTGGGTGCCTGTAGTCCCAGCTATTTGGAAAGCTGAAGCCCTTAAGAGAAGCCCTTAAGCCCAAGAGTTTGAGATTACTGTGAGCTGTGATGCCACAACAGTTGACCAAGGGTGACTCTGTCTCAAAAAAAAAAGAAAGCACAAAAACCAAAGATTCAAAATACCATTCGTAATCTTTTCCAGAGGGCAGTAAACTTTTTCTGTAAAGTAACAAAAGCAAATATTTTAGGCTTTGTGGACCACACTATCTCTGTTTCAGCTCTTCAACTTTGCTGTTACAGAGTAGAACCAGCCATAGACAAAGGTAATCTACGGGTAATGGCTGTTTTCCACGAAAACTTAATAATAAGCATGTAGTGCACAGACCTGATCCAGAGGCCATAGTTTGCCACTCATCAATTAGTCAGTTGAACAGTTAGCTTTTCTCTAAATAGTTATGATTGTCCTATTAATTGCTCAGCCCTGCACCATACACTATGATTGGCTTAAATAATAGAATAGATACAGAGATAGAGAGAGATGATATATCAGTCATGTAGTTCCCTTTATAAAATTATGAGCAAATGAATTGAGTTTTCCACCATGCACCTTTGGACAGTCCTAGAAATTCCTGTTTTCTTTCTTCATGTCCTCTTTTTCAGCCAGTTAGTTTTGTTTGATTAATTTTAGTTCAAGATATAGCAAATTTTTCCTTTTTTTTTTTTTTTTTGGCTGGGCTGGGTTTGAACCCACCACCTCTGCTATATGGGACCAGCCCCTTACTCCTTTGAGCCACAGGCGCTGCCCTATAGCAAGTGTTTTTTTCCCAGACTTTAAACAAGTGTGCAGTGACTGGCAAAAGCTTCTGGATTCTTCTTTTTAGAGAAATAAAAGATTAAGGTGATGGTATTCATCAGTATAGTGGAAAAACAGGTACCAATGAATAGGTGAAATAAATTTTTATAATCAAGAAAATTTACCTAAATTCATTTGCACAAGGAGATGACATTTTGATCTACGGTTGAGTACCAGGCTCGAGATTTAATTTTTTAGAGTTCTTTAAATTTGACAACTCAATCCTCACTTAATTTGTATTAATTTTTCTTTTTATATCAACAAATCAAAGGCAAATCAGACTTCATTTTTTAAAGTAATGAGTATATGACAGTAAGTATCCCTGATGGAGTACACAGATATTCATGCATATATTCATATATGTACATGCACGTCAATTATTTTAAAACTAATAGTTTCTGTTCTTTTCAATTATTTATATTCCATTGTGAATTAATTTTTCTCCTTTCTCAGTTGAATGTAAACTGGAGTGCTAGGTTTTTATTGGTATAGAACAGTGGTTCTTAAACTGTGATTCAGCACCATCAAACATCACATAGGAACCCATTAGACATATTGAATCGGAAGTTCTATAATAGACCGATAGCCTGAAATCTACACATTATCATGTCCTCTAGGCAATTCTAATATTAAAGTTTGAGAACTACTCACAAAGAGACTGACTAGGGAGACTCCTCTGTCTTTGCATTTCATTGTTTTTAGTAAACCAATTCTAACAATCTTTTCACTCTCCCACTTATTTTATCCAGTTATCCTTTTACAAAGTAAAAGTTATTTTACATAAAGATAATAGAAAATTGCCTGTACTCTTACATGTTTGTAATTTTGTAATAATTTTTGCGATATCTTCTTTTTCTCATGTGCTTCCATACCTCCTTATTTATCTTAAACTTCCTGTTCAATCTTTATAAACATTATTTTACTGTTTCTTCAACTCCATTGTCACTTTCTTATTTCATTGTACTAGCTTGGCAAAACCATGAATCCTATTCCCCAAATGTTCTGAGTATGTACCTGCTTAGCTAAATAGGGATGGAGAAATAATAGACACCCATGTGATGATCTCCCTCCAAATTCATGATCACTAAACTCCAGTGGGAAATTAACTGTGTCTAGTAATTGAACTGTAATTCCCTAATCTTTTTCTTTACTATTCCCCTAGATAGATACTTGATACTAGTTTATCTTTGAACTCTGCAACATCTCTTCTAATATTGCCAATCAAACCTGGTAATTCTTTTTTTTTAACTAAGAA
The DNA here is from genome assembly GCA_963575145.1 of Galago senegalensis. Classification (NCBI taxonomy): domain Eukaryota; kingdom Metazoa; phylum Chordata; class Mammalia; order Primates; family Galagidae; genus Galago; species Galago senegalensis. Next base: position 9,723 of record CAUYTI010146877.1, on the reverse strand, counting down.
AACTTAAGTAATCAAAGAAATTTCCAGAAAATCCTACCTCATTTTCTTATCCCATTTACTATAGCATACAACATGTTATCTTGGAGTTATGAATGGAATATCCTTGACTCTAATTAAGACCACCTCTTTGTGTGTTAGATTTCATCTGCTCAGACCCACTCAGACATTGCCTTAATAATTCTTTCCTCTCCTATCTAACAGCAATTCATTTTTCCTCTTTGATTGCAAATATATTATTTCTACCACCTAAAAAATAGACTTTATCTCACCTTCCCTTTTTGTCTATTTCTCCTGGTTTCCCCCTCTCTTTACATCAAACCTCTTGAAGGTGTTATATATACTGGTTCTCTCTCCTTTGTCTCTTTAACTCACTCCAACCAGGCTTTCCTCCTGATACCATTGCACTAAAAATACTGACCATACCAACATAACCAACTATCACCATGTTGCTAAAACCAGAAATAATTTATAATAATTTTTGGTCATTTTCATACTTGAATTATATGACCATGTGACATTTTTCTTCTCTTTAAGCAACCTTCTCCATTTGACTCAAAGGACCCTTTATGTGCCTAGTCTCCCTGTTACTTTCTGGCTCCTTCTTACTTCCTGTCTGATAAATTTCATGTTATCTCACTGGCTTTGAAACTGTGGAGTAGCCCAGTACTCAGTTCTTATACCCTATTCGTGCTAATTCTTGAACCTAGTAAATGACTCCTTTAGACTACACAGCCAAATATCCAAATGTTTATTTAGTATCTTCACTTGGATATCTAAAAGGCAAATTAAAATTAAAACAGTAGAACCTCCATAGTTGACCACCTCTCAGCATCGAACCACCTCCTTAAGTTGACCTAATTTTCACAAACTGTTCATGTACCACATGTACCTAACAGAAGTGCCTTGTGTTTACCACCTTTGTGAATTGACCAGTTTGTTACAATCCCTTGGGTGGTCAATTTACAGAAGTTTTACTGTATATTCAGAACTTCTACTTACAGTTATAATGAATTAATTAGGAGCTAGATTTATGCTGTCAAATGATAACACTAATAATGAAGACAAAATATATAAAACAATGCTTTAGAGACATTGCACATCCTGTAGTGCAAGGTAGAGATTTCTGAGAAAAATGAAACGAATGAGATGAGCCCATGGTTGTACCAGCTTATAACATAGAGAGGATTTCTGTGATATAGCAGATACAGGAGGCATCCAAATGGAGTATTATAATTTGCCTGTTATATTCTACTTAGATATTGTCTGTATTGAGAAGACAGAGGAACCTAGAAGGGCTGATGTAGACTGAGTTCACATGGCAGAGAGCCAGGCAGAAGAGGGCTGCACATAGAGGGATTTGGGATCTATAGAAGATCTTCTTGACTTTCCAACTGAGTATCAGTTAATGCATTTGTATATAAAAAAATACTTCAGGCTCAGGGAGAGTGAGGCACCTGAAAGGAAAAGTAAGAACAACCATTTACATTTTTATAAGTCTAATATGTAGTAAAGGTTTGTGTTCCCATAAACCAGAGTAGACAAACATAATTCATAGGATATTGGGGTGAGTACTCAGAATAGTTGATTTCATGGTAGGGAAATATTAACCCTAGATAAAATACTGTTCTGAAACAGTCTTACAAAGCATGAAAGCAAGCATTTTACAGAGATTTTAAAAATATAAGTAACATAATCACATGCTAGAGTGTAGGAATATTCATAGTATTGAACTACTAGAAGAAAACATTGAAGAAACACTACAAGACATTGATCTGGAAAATGTATCTTGAGTAAATTCTCAAAAGTACAGATGTCTAAAACAAAAATGGACAAATGGGATCGCATCAAGCTAAAAAGCTTCTGCATAGCCAGGGAGACGATCAACCAAGTGAGGAGACAACCCACAGAATAGGAGAAAATATTTGCAAACTAACCACCTGATGTGGGGTTAATAATAGAATACATAAGAAGCTGAAATAACCCAATAGAAAAAAATCAGACAAAATCATCTATTTTAAAAATGGAAAAATATCTAAACAGACATTTTTCAAAAGAAGACGTACAAACAGCCAACACATAGATATGTGAAAAATGCTCATCATCAGAGAAAGGCAAATCAAAACTGAACTACAATGAGATATCACCCCACCCCTGTTAACATGGCTTTTATCCAAAAAACAGGGACTAACAAATGCTGATAAGAATATGAAAAAAATTAAAGTGATGACATATTCTGTTGGTAGGAATGTAAATTAGTAAGGACACTATGGAGAATAGTATGGAGATTCCTCAAAAAACTACAAAAATAGAACTAGCATATGAGTCAGTAATCCCACTGCTACCCAGCTACATATTCAAAAGAAAGAAAAATAGTATCAGAAAAGAGATATCTGGGCTCCCATGTTTATTGCAGCACTGTTCACAATAAGAAAGATGTGAAAGAAATCTAAGTGTTCATAATGAGTGAGAGAATAGAAAACTGTTGTACATATACAGAATGAAGATTATTCATAGAAAAGAATGAAAATAAAAAGGCTGAAACTCTATCATTTGTAACAACATGGATGGAAGTGAAGGACATTATGTCAAGTGAAACAAGATAGGCACAGAAAGACAAATATTGCATGTTCTAACTCAAATGTGGGAGATCAAGAAAATTGACCTTTGAAGGTAAAGGGTGTAAGGATGGTTACCAGATTCTCTGAAGGGTAGTGGGAAGGTGGAGATGAAATGAGAATGCATAAAATTTGTACAAAATGCATTAGATAGAATGGATAAGATCTAGTATTTTGTGACATAATAATATCCCTATAGTAAATTATAATCTATTTCATATACTAAAATCATTAAAAGAGTGAAATTGAAATATTCTTAACACACAAAAAGATAAATCTTGATGTGATCAATGCCCTGATTTCCCTAATTTGATTATCATACACTGTATGCCTCTATAAATGCATCACATGTATCCCATAAACCTATACAACTACTATATCCAAATAATAATTAAAAATAAAAATTAAGAAAATAGAAAAATATAATATCATAACACAAATACCAATGAAACTCAACAAGGTAAAAGTCATAATATCTAAAATATAATACAAAATTATCAGGCATATTCAGAGATTAAAAAATCAATAGAAATAAATTGGGAAATAATATAGACACTATAATTAGTAGAGAAAGATTTTAAACCAGTTATTATAAACTGCATTCCACATTTATGAGGAAGAAACGATTGAGCATGTTTAATGAAAAAAGTCAGAGAAAAGATTAAGACCCAAATTGATTTCTAGAGAGTAAAACTACTTAAGTTTTTAAGTAGTCATTTTTTGTATGTCATTAACAACGAATTAGAGTTTTTATAAAAAACATTGAGCTTGGCACGGCGCCTATAGCTCAACCGGCTAAGGCGCTGGCCACGTACACCTAAGATGGCAGGTTCGAATCCCCAGCTCGGACCCGCCAAACAACAATGCCGGCTGCAACCAAAAAATAGCCAGGCGTTGTGGCAGGCGCCAGTGGTCCCAGCTACTTGGGACGCGGATGCAAGAGACTCACTTGAGCCCAGGAGTTGGAGGTTGCTGTGAGCTGTAATGCCACGGCACTCTACCCAGGGGGACAGCTTGAGGCTCTGTCTCAAAAAAAAAAAAACCCAAAACATTGAGCTTGATGACAGAACAATAGAAATTATGCAAAATAATAATGGTAAAAACTGAACAACCACGAAAGCCCTCAAAGTATTAGCGAGTAATCACATAGCATCAGGGGTCCTAATATATGGGTGCCTGGAGTTTCCAAAGGAGGGTGTGAAAAGAACAGCAATTGTCCCATTGGAAATAATAAACATCCAAAGGTGGTACTAATAAAGTACTAGCCTGAAAAATTCTCTCATTTTTAGTGAATCTCAAGATTCTTTTACAAAGCCACATTTAGTCAACCTTCTGTCTCAGATAGGACTTGAGTATTAATGTTTATTTACCCGCCAGCAAACTTAGCATATACCACCCTGCACTGTAGCATATACATTTCTAAAGGCTTTTTATTTTATGAATACTTTCCTAGGGGGCTGTGCTCTTTGATGTTGAAATCTATGTATCAGTCCACTCAAATAGTACTTGGCATAAAGTTGGATGTATTAAATCAAAGAGAGAAACAGAAGATAAGCTACTTTCATGTTGTAATTATAAGAAAAAGTTTGAATTTGTTGGATATTTACTACTTGTTTTTTTATTATTTATTTATTTATTTCTATTTTTATTTTTATTTTCTTTTTGAGACAGAGTCTCAAGCTGTCGCCCTGGGTAGAGTGCTGTGGCATCATAGCTCACAGAAACCTCCAACTCTTGGACTCAGGCAATCTTCTTGCCTTAGGTTTTCTATTTTTAGTAGAGAGTCTCACTTTTGCTCAGGTTGTTCTTGAGCTCAAGCAATCCAACTACCTCAGCCTCCCAGAGTGTGTTAGGATTACAGGTGTGAGCCACCATGTCTGGCCAATATTTACTATTTATATGTAAAATACTTTGCATATATTTTTACTTAAACCATCTAATCCAATCATCTTTCTGATGCTATAATACCATGGTTCACAAGCTCCAGGGTACATCACATACTGACTGGTCTGTGGCCTGTTAGGAACTGGGCCATACAGCAGGAAGTGAATGGCAGGTTATTGAAGCTTTGTCTTTTTCTACAGCCGTTCCTTACTGCTTGCATCAATGTCTGAGCTCCATCTCCTGTCAGTTAAAGCAGCATTAATTCTTATAGAAGCACAAACCCTACTGTAAACCACGCATGTGAGGGATCTAGGTTGTGCACTCCATATGAGAATATAATGCAGTGGTTCTCAGTCTTCCTAATGCCGTGACCCTTTAATACAGTTCCTCATGTTGTGGCCACCCCCAGCCAGAAAATTATTTTTGTTAGTTATTTTTGTTGTGAAAATAATTTTCTGGTTGGGGGTCTCCACAACATGAGGAACTGTATTAAAAGGTTGCAGCATTAGGAAGATTGAGAACCATTGATATAATTAATGTCTGATGATCTGAGCTGATGATGTAATGCCCTTGAATCATCTCAAAACCATCACTCACCCAGTTTGTGGAAAAATTGTCTTCCATGAAACTGGTCTCTGGTGCCAAAAAGATTGAAGGCTGCTGCTGTAATGTAATCTGCTCCTGAAGGAATAAAGTTTTGAAACATGGCAGAGTGTGCATTCATGCCCAAATGCCTCTTAGAAAACCTGAATTCCAGGCTATCATCCAGCCCTTAAAAGCTCTGTGACTTTTAGGAAATTGTATCTCTCCATTTTAGTTTATTTGCTTACAAAAAGGGGATACTAATATATTTCAAAATTTCTTCTAATGATTAAAATTCTGTATTTTGGAGTGCCTGAAAATATGGTTCAGTGAATATCTATTATGTCTTTGATAATAGCTACAGAATGTTCTCCTATGGAAGGGCCCTCAGGAAGTCAGAGGAAGGGGCCTTGTGTACAAGAGCAGAACAGGTAGGTGACAGATGACATTCTCAGCAGTATCAGTGCAGAACTCACCTACATATTTCATCAAAAAGAAGACAGTCTACCATTTAAGTTTGGGAGGATTTAATTGAGACTTAAGCACTTTTATGGCCCAGCATTTTACAGAAATCAGTGCTTTTATCTACTTATCTTTTTTGTGTGCATTCTTTCCTTAATCTTAAATAAAAGCATCTCGAACATAACACTGTGATAGAGTTGCTTTTGAATGAAAATGGAACAAAAGCAAATTAAGAGTTTTGTTTTCACCTATGCAGATAATACCTCAATTAGTTGCATTGGTGGCATGAATTTCCTTGGATAATTAGTCTCAGGGACTTTTGCCAGGAGGCATATTTCCTCTTTCTCTGCGCTTTCTAACAACAGCTGAAATACTAGACAAGCGCACTTACAACAGATTATATTAAGAAGATTAATTAGTAGGAAATAAAGAATTACACTGATATCAAACATTAAGTGGTTAGACTGCATGTAGACACTGACAACTACTTAGTTTATGTAACTGTTTTATCGACTAGAAAATGTAGCCCCTTTGTTTCATTTCTGGCTTGTCAAAATGATCTCCATTGAGTGGCTTTGCTTCTTGTTCAGTCTTGCTGAAATTTCTGGAGATTCTTTTGCATTTGATGGCGTCTGTTTGCTATTTGATACATGAGTCTTTGCCATCCCTGGGAAACAAAGCTAATTTCTTTTTGAATGTTCTCATCAGCATAAAATATACATCAATATTTTACAGCTACTCAGAAATCTTGGATCAACTCCAGTGAAACATTGCATTTTCTCTTCGCCATAAGCAGCTCAGATTCCACAGACCATGTAGTTCTTTTCCCTTTCTTACTTACACCTTCAGCTGAAGTAGACAATGCTGAAATACATTCGGATGTCACTATAGGAGGGGGGTTTCTTTCATAAGCTGATGCAGTCAGATTTCTCCACGCTTATCCCTAGAGCTTTGGGAATCTTGTGTTTTGTTTTGCATCACTTATCAGTGTACTTTCCACTCCCCCCAAGTTCTTTTCTTTTTCATCTTGGACACATCTACAAATTCCATCCCCACAAACACTTCATTTTTTTACATATAGTGTAGACTTTCAGATACCCATTGAGGAAATCAATGATTTGAATGACTGTCAATATCTTTCAAGATTTTTATGTTATGTAAATAATTTAAGTTTTAGAATTTTATTACTTATGTCATATGGGCTATCATCTCATCCACTTAAATCTTAAAAGAATCTAAAACTGTACCATTATGTTGGTAAGATACATATTTTGCTAGCCCAAATTTTAGTGTGTATATTTGTGTGTGTGTAGGGGTGTATTTATGCCCTTGCAGAACAACCTTATTTCTGTCTTTAGACAATAACTTTTATTGATAAAGGTTAAGTTTCCTGTCTAATTTTCATCAAACTTAGAGGTGATTCACTCTAATTTATCTTGAATTCTTACTTTCATATCATCATTAAGCAGATTTACCTGTGCATATCTCTATTTCTCAATAAAAATATTCTTGTTAGGGGATAGTGAAACAATTTTCTTCACTAAGATTGATTTTTAAAATCATTATATATTATGTGATCTAATGTTCAACTACACTTAGACTAAAGAAATTACAGGGCAGCACCTGTGGCTCAAAAGGGTAGGGCACTAGACCCATATGCCAGAGGTGGTGGGTTCAAAGCCAGCCCTGGCCAAAAAAAAAAGGAAAAAAAAAAGAAATTACAAAGGTAATGGAATATTGAAGTGTTCATTTATTTTTACAGGAAAATAGAAAACTTATTTGAATGTGTGAAAGTAGTTTTTAAAAAAATAAGTCCATGAAATAAAATAATAAAGGTCATAGGAAAAGGATTCAAGAATATATATTTTTAAAATTTTCTCTGCACTTATTATACACCTGATTTTGGCAAGTGCCTTTACCTTCCTCAATCTCAGTATTCTTTACTATCCATTTGGAAAATTAAACTTGGAAATATGTTTGAGTATTTTTCTATTCTCATAATGGTGATTCAAGAATGTGTTAAATGTGGAAAATTCCTGAACAACAAAGATTCACCCCACATCAAATGCTAGTAGCTTTCCAATGAGAAAGCTGGGGGCGGCGCCTCTGGCTCAAAGGAGTAGGGCACCGTCCCCATATGCTGGAGGTGGTGGGTTCAAACCCAGCCCCAGCCAAAAACGGCAACAAAACAAAACAAAACTAATGAGAAAGCTGGGCTACCAATATCTAAGAACGCTGCCAGCTCTAATATTGTGCACTTGTCTCTATCAAATTACATTGAGTCTTAACATTTTAAAAGTGGAATTGGTGCTATGAGTAGCAGACTTTGAATTAGAATACAACAAAAGAATGGCGAGATGTGTTCTCATTGAAAAGCTTCTAGGCAAGTTGTAAGAGAAAGCAGCCACAAAAAATAGGAAACCTATTAAGACAATGTAATGTGAAATAACTTCAAAGTCTAAAATGATCAGCATTTTGGGTAAATGTTCTTATATTTTGACATAATCTTGTATGCAGTTGAAGTTTAATAATAATAATCTGAGATATTATATCTCACTTATCTCAAAACACCTCATCTACTGAAACCCCAGATGGAAGGCAAGCTAAAATAAGTTGAGTCATAGGAGCATGACAGGGAGCCTCTACAACAGTGGTTCTCGACCTTCCTATGCCGTGAACCTTTAATACAGGTAAAAGGGGTCGCGACCCACAGGTTGAGAACCACTGCTCTAGAAGCTGAAAAAGGCAAGAAGAGCAGATTCTCTCCTAAAACTCCCAGGAAAGAACACAAGCCTCTGACATTTTGATTTCAGTCCAATAGGACCTATGTTGAACTTTTACCCTCCAGAAGTATAACGTAATAAATTTCTTTAATTTTAAGCCACTAAATTTTGGTAATTTTTTATAACAGAAATAGACAATTAGTGCAGGTAGGTATAAAATAATATTTGATATAAATTGGTATTTCCTTGTTAGATAAGGTAAGCACCTCTTTTATACATAATTGGCTATTTCTGTTTTTCCTTATAAAACATTATTGTTTATAATTTTCTTATTTTATTCAATTTATTTTATAAATTTTCTATATATTTGGATATATTTTTATGCTTATATATTATATATTATATAATCATTTGATTATATATGATATCTATATGTATATTATATATATACTTTATAATGTGCTTCCTCATAGAATATTTCTGTTTTTCTTTTCTTTCTTTTTGTCTACTTGGTTACTGGTATTTTTTCTTTTCTTTTTTTTTTTTTTTCTTGCAATTTCTGGCCAGGGCTGTGTTTAAACCCACCACCTCCGCATATGGGGCCGGCACCCTACTCCTTTGAGTCACAGGAGCTGCCCAAGGTTACTGGTATTTTTATTGTACAGACTTTTTCAAATATACAAGGTATCCATAAAGTGCACGTGCACTTTAAAATGCATTAATATTTGTATAATTAAATAATTACATAGGTTAGCCTTTAGCTTTATGGCTTCTGGATTTCATGCTTTATTTCAGAAAGCCTTCTCTACATCAATTTTTAAAAACATTCTTCTATATTATCTTCTAATTGGTTTATATTTATCATTCTTAGCTAATTAATCCAATTGTAATATGTCCACATCAAGTGTGAGAAAGAAGTTTGAATGTTTATCTTTGCAAATAAAGACCTAACTATCCTAACATTATCAAATATATATTTTTCTTTGATATCAAATGTTACTTTTATAAAAACTATCTTACATATATAACTGTTTATGAAGTTTCCCTTGTTCCATTAATAAGTTTGTTCATGTCTATACAATTATGTACTGTTTCCTTGATTTAATTAATAGAGTTTTATACCCTTTTATTATCAACAATGTCATACTATCCATGATTTTATTCTGTCTCAACGTTTTTTGGGCTATTTTTATGTATTTTCAATGAGTAATTTTTTTGTTTATTTATTAGTATTTATTGATTCTCCTTGTTATGATTGGGATCATTGTTATAATTACCTTTTCCATTTGGCTATTTCTTTTTTTTTTTTTTTCTTCTTCTTTTTTTTTTATTGAATGTTAACTATGTACATTGATACTCTTCTGGGGTACAGTGTGGGGTTTTCACATGCATTCTGAAATACTTCCAACAAACTGGTCAACACAGCCTTCATGTCATTTTCTCAGTTATTGCTTTAA
>CAUYTI010146866.1:30000-41386 GCA_963575145.1 Galago senegalensis | reverse complement strand
TAAATCTATATGTGTTTATTTATGATAATTAATGAATACAAAATCCTTCCTCAAGGGGAATTTCCACCAGACCACTTACTAGAGGAAGAGGAAACTTTTCTTTTCCCAAGTTCCTGCCTTGTTCACTTCATGCACAATCATAAACTTTTTCCTAATCTAAAAGTGCTCCTGGAGATCACTCTTGCTTTTTTTCTGACTTGGCTTGTTTCACATTTGAAGTGATTTGGGATCAGCTCTAATATTTTTTTGCTTTAGAAGAGTAGTAAAAATTAATTAATCTAAAACTTTACTGATAGCAAAAGTTAATAGAAATTTTAATAAAAATACAACCTCAATAAGCTTCCCTTTTGTTCTAATAAATGCAATAGTAGTTTAGAATTGCTGATAAAAAAATTAATAAAACAGCCGAGGCTAGGGACTGCAAAGCTCAAATACAGGGACACGGTCTCTGTTCAGCTTGTGCAGCAGTGAGGTGACAAGATGCCCTCATTTTGTGCCATGCATTGAACATTTTCTTGAACCTTTAACTAATACTCTTTGTTTGGTGGCTTATTTTTAATTATTCAGATTTATTTTATCCAATGCCAAAAAAAAAAAAAACACCCACAAAAGCTTGGAGACTGCTATAATAGCCAAATAAAAATGTAGTGATACATGTATATTCACAGAGGAAATGGTAGGAAGAAAATTTCTAAGAAAACCAAAAGATAGCCATGCAGTGGTTCCCACACACCTGTAATTCTGGCACTTTGGGAGGCTGAGGTAGAAGGATCCCTTGAGGCTAGGAGTTTAAGACCAGCCTGGGCAACACAGTGAGACCTCATCTCTACAAAACAAATTTAAAAATTAGCATCGTGTTGTGGTGTATGTCTGTGGTCCCAGCTTCTCGGGAGGCTGAGGTAGGAGGATGACTTGAGCCCAGGCATTTGAGGCTGCAGCGAGTTATGATTGTGCCACTGCACTCCAGCCTGGGGAAGCGAGAAAAGAAAACCAAAAGATGGACTGAGTTTCCAGACTCAGGGAGTAGCAGGATTTTCAGTGCTCATGGGCCCTCGTCTCTGGGTGGTGTTTCCATAAGCTAAATGTTGTTTGTCTGATCAGTTTTTCCAAGACTATAATAGCAACACAGAAAACAAAGAAAGCATTGACTCTGAAAAACACAGTCTTTCAGGGCCAGGCGTCACATCTAGGCCCGCCTGCTCCTCAAGTTGAGTAAGGAAGTTTCAGGAGTGATGTGTGATTGAACCAAAAGTCAATTTTGCTCCAGATGCAACTCTTGGGGAATAGTTTTATGCTTTCAAGAAGTGCTGTGTGCAGAGCCTAGAGTTCCAGTGATAATCTGCACAGTTGGAAATTCCCTACCCACTGGGCCTTGGGGTACATCATCAAATGGGAATGTTTTTGCTCAGGCAAAGTTTTATTTATTTATTTATGTATTTTTTAGAGACAGGATTTCGCTCTTACTCAGGCTGGTCTCGAACTCCTGAGCTCAGGCAATCCACCTGCGTTGGCCTCCCAGAGTGCTGGGATTATAGCAAAGTTTTTTAAAAGGGGAAGAAAGTATGGAAACAAAATAATAAGGAAAAGGAAAGTATTTTCAGTTGATTTTCCTGAAACAAAGTTTCTTCCCTAAATGCCAGAACTAGAATTTAAAACACTATGAACTTTGCCAGAAATCAGTGCTCTGTTCCGCTGAGAATACAGAGGAGATGGTGCAAAGGGTGTGACTGGCAGGCCCTCTAAGGGCTGAGCGCTGGGAGAGTCTCCAGAGCAGTGGTTCTCAACCTTCCTAATGCCGCGACTCTTTAAAACAGTCCCTCATGTCGTGGTGACCCCCAACCATAAAATTATTTTCGTTGCTACTTCATAACTGTCATTTTGCTACTGTTATGAATCGTAATGTAAATACGATTCTAACATGCAGGATGTATTTTCACTGTTACAAAGGGGTCACGACCCACAGGAACCTCAGGGAGCACCACCACTGTGGGGGTAGGGGGGCTGCCTGGCATTTCCTGCTCAGGGCTGTTCCTTCCAGCAAGGGGACACCAGCAAAGCCCTGCATCCTGAGTTGTGCAAAGAAAAGCAGTGGGGGAACCCCCTGGCCCCTTGGGTGTTGGCACTTGCTTTAGGTGGGAATCCTGGGTGTTTATTCCTCCTCAAAATGAAGGCAAGAGCTGGCCACGGAAGAAGGAAGGCTGCCTTGTGCTTGAGCCAGTTCTATCCCATGCTCCCCAACACCCTGCAGACTTGTCAGCATCGCTTAAACCTGAATTGCGCTCGGGGCGGCGTTCAGACCTGCCCGTGCCTATCAGGCGGCAGAGACCCTATTACCCTGCTCCTGGTGAAGCTCCTTTTTGTAGAGAGATGAGCAAGATCTGCTGTTCCTGGGGGAAACTTGAATGTAATAATTTGTGCATTTTTATTGTGCATATTTATGAGGTACAGTGTGATATTTTAATACAGTACACATGTGTAATGATTAAATCAAAGTGATTAGCATATCCATCACCCAAACATTTATCATTATTTGTGCTGGGAACATTCAAAATCTGCTCTCGAACATATACAATAAATTATTGTTAACTGTAGTCACCCTACAGTGCCATAGAACATTAGAACACATTCCTCCTGTCTGGCTGTAACTTTGTGTCTGTAAACCAACTGCTCTCCTCCTCTTCCCTTCCCTTCTCGCCCTCTGATAACCACAATTCTCTACTTCCACACACTCAGTGTTTTCAATTTCCACATACGACTGAGAATATTCAGTATTTATCTTTTTTGGCCTTGATTATTTCACTTAACATAATGTCTTCCAGGCTCATCCACATTGCCAAAAATGATAGGATCTCATTCTTTTTTATGGCTGAATAGTACTCCATTGTGTATGGACACCGCAGTTTCTATATCCATTCATCTGTTGATGGACACTTAGAGTGATTCCCTATCTTGGCTATTGTGACTAGTGCTGCAATGAACATGGGAGTACCAATATCTCTTTGAAGAGTGATTTCATTACCTTTGGATATATACCGGGTAGTGGGATTGCTGGATCATATGATAGTTCTACTTTTGTTTCCATAATGTCTGTAACTAGTTTACATTTCCACCAAAAGTGTATGAGAGTTCCGTTTTCTTCACATCCTCCCCGCCATTTGTTAATCTTTGTCTTTTGAGAATGGCCATTCTAATTAGGGTGAGATGATTTCTCACTGTGGTTTTGAATTGCATTTCCTTGACTATTAGGAATGCTGTCAAGCATTTTTCATATATTCATTAGACATTTGTATGTCTTCTTTTGGAGAAATGTCTATTCAGATCCTCTACCCATTTTTTAACCATATAGATATATATATATACACATACATATAATGTGTTTTTTGCTGTTGACTATGTTTGAGTTCCTTGTATATTCAGAACTTTAGTCCTTTGTCTCTTTACTCTGTTCATTGTTCCTTTGCTGCACAGAAACTTTTCAGTTTGAAATAGACCCATTTATCTACTTTTGCTTTTGTTGTCTGTGCTTTTGAAGTCTCTTATCCATAAGATTCTTGTCCACACCAATGTCCTGAAGTTTCTCCCTTATGTTTCTTCTAGTAGTTTTAGTTTCAGGTCTTACATTTAAGTCTTTAATCCATTTTGAGTAAGGCCGGGCAAAGTGGCTCATGCCTGTAATACTAGCACTCTGGGAGGCTAAGGTGGGTGGACTGGGAGACCCTGTCACTAAAAATAGCCAGGCGTTGTGGCCAGTGCCTGTAGTCCCAGCTACTTGGGAGGCTGAGGCAAGAGAATTACTTAAGCCCAAGAGTTTGAGGTTACTGTGAGCTGTGACACCATGGGACTCTATGGAGGGCAACAAAGTAAGAGTCTGTCTCAAAAAAAAAATCCATTTTGAGTAGATGGTGAGAGATGAGGGTATAATTTCATTCTTTTACATGTGAATATCCAGTTTTCCTGGCACCATTTATTGAAGAGACTGTCCTTTCCTGAATGTATGTAATCCTCCCAATTATTTTTATTACCTTTGTTGAAAGTCAGCTGTCTATAAGTATATGGATTTATTGCTAGTTCTGCTCCATTGGTCTATGTGTCTGTTTTTATACCAGCACCATGTTGTTTTGGTTACTATAGCTTTATAGTATATTTTAAAGTCAGATAGTGTGATGTTTCTATTTTTATCTTTTTGCTCTGTATGGCTTTTGCTATTCAGGGTCTTTTGTTTCCATTCAAATTTTAGGATTTTTTTTCCAGGTCTATGAAAAATGTCATTGGTCTTTTGATAGAGATTGCATTGAATCTGTAGATTGCTTTCGTTAGTCTGGTCATTTTAGCACATTATTTCTTCCATTCCATAGACATGAGCTGTCGTTCCCGTGTGTGTGTGCGTTATTCAATTTCTTTCATCACTGTTTTGTAGTTTTCATTGCAGGGATCTTTCACTTCTTTGGTTGAATTTATTACTAGATATTTTATCATTATTGCTGTAGCTATTATAAATTGCATCGCTTTCTGATTTTTTTCAGCTAGTTAATTGTTGGCATATAGAAATGCTACTGATTTTTGTATGTTGATTTTGTATCTTATAACTTTAATGAGTTTATCAGTTCTAAGAGTTTTTTTGGTATAGTTTATAGGTTTTTCTTTTTTGAGACAGAGTCTCACTTTATTACCCTCAGTAGAGTGCCATGGGGTCACAGCTCACAGCAACCTCCAGCTCTTGGGCTTAGGTGATTCTCTTGCCTCAGCCTCCCAAGTAGCTGGGCCTACAGGTGCCTGCCACAATACCTAGCTATTTTTTGTGGCAGTTTGGCTGGGGGAGGGTTTGAACCCGCCACCCTCAGTATAAGGGGCTGCGCCCTACTCACTGAGCCACAGGTGCCACCCCAGGTTTTTCTATATATAAGATCCAGCCTGGTGCAGTGGCTCATGCCTGTAATCCTAGCACTCTGGGAGGCCAAAATGGGAGGATTGCTTGAGTTCAGGAGTTTGAGATCAGTTTGATCAAGAGTGAGACCCTATGTCTACTAAAAATAGAAAAAAATAGCCAGGCCTGGTTGTGACTGACTGTAGTCCTGGCTACTCCAGAGGCTGAAGCAGGAGGAGCTCTTGAGCCCAGGAGTTTGAGGTTTCTGTGAGCTGTGATGGCATCCTGCACTCTAGTCCCCCTCAATTAGCCTTTCCACAACCCCTATCCAAAGCTCCCACTGTGGGTCTCTCTTAAGCTTCCTGCTGAGAGGCCCAGATGGGTGGTTTTCTTCATGGCCATAACAATAAACCTGACCTGTGCAGACATGTCCTGGTAGTCCTGGTGGAAGCTCTGCCCAGAGCTGGAGCCCCTGGGCATGTCATGCTCAGAGCAATGAGGTCACTGGCACTCCTCTAACTCCTGGCACTCAAGCGAGCAGGGGCTTCCTCAGGACTCTGGGACAGTCTGTCTATCAAGTGGGGCCACCTCAGTCTCCTTTTTTAGATGGCTCCTGAGCACCTGTGCAAACCACATTCCTAATTTCTTGTTCACATCCATATCCTAAGACACCAGGCTCAGCCACGCATCTCAGCCTTTCAGAGCAGCAGCTGTGGGACCCTGCTCTTCCCTGTCTGTTTGTTAGTGTTTTCTCCAAGTTCTGAGGCATTCACCTGGAATCTTTTTCTTTATCTCAAAGAAGATGTGTGGTTCTCACACATACAAAGAATTTGATTTGAAAGTAATTCTCATCTTGGGTATTTTAAAAGTATCTTATTGGGGTGGGGAACAAAGTCATAAACACACCACGGATGAAGTTCCTTAGAGCAAGGGGGAGAGGCAGCCAACTCTGAGGTTGGAACCTTTGCCTGCAGCCCTGAGTAGAATCTAAATGCAAACAGCCACACGCCCAATGCTTTCCATGTGCACTTTAATTGTAGTGATGGATGTAAGGGACGTGTTCAGTAATGCCAGGGTCCCTGAGCAGGGCACCATTCAGCCCCCAGATCTATGGAAGAACTGCTATTCCAACAACTCAACCCAGCTGGTTCACCTGGCCAGAGCAGTAACTGGCCTCATCACACAGCCCTATAGACTAAATTCTTTCTTTTCTTTTCTTCTATCTCTTTCTTTTTTTCTTTTTAGACAGAGTCTCACACTGGGTAGAGTGGCCTTGTGTCAGAGCTCACAGCAACCTCAAACTCCTGGGCTAGAGTGATCCTTCTTGCCTCAGTCTCCTGTGTAGCTGGGACCACAGGCACCAGCCACAAAGCCCAGCTAGTTTTTCCATTTTTAGTAGAGACAGGGTCTTGCTCTTGCTCAGGCTGGTCTTGAACTCCTGAGCTCAAGTAATCTGCCTGCCCTGGCCTCCCAGAGTGCTAGGATTACCAGCATGAGCCACTGTGCTGGGCTGGCTGCACTCTTTCTACTTCGTATTAGTGCCAAGAATCAGATGGGCCACGTGCCTCTGCTTGGACTAGTCATGATGAAGGACCCCTGGCCCTTCTGTCTGCAGTGGCCTGTTCTGAACACAGTGTACTCTCCGTAGAGTCAGTGTCAGACAAGGCCCTCTCAGAACTGGGAACATTGCAATGGGAAGGCAAGGAAACCAGAAGTGGGTGGGGACCTGGGGGCTCTGCAGGGACACCCTCTACCCCTCTCATGCTGACTGGGCCGGACAAGCTGGGCATCAATGCTCCTGCACAGAATGTAATGAAGTCCCATGTCCTGACATCTCCCAGGTTCCCTCCTTTTGTCCGCTGCTGTTCGTGTCTGGCTCTTTCTTCTCATGAGACAATAGCAAGCTGCAAGGAGCATGCCTGCATGGGGACTGGGGACACCCCTGGTGGCAGGGGTGGGAAGAAGAATGGTGGAACTGTGGGGTTTTAAGTTCTAAACCTTTCCCGTGCCATCTTGGCATCATTTGCCACAATCCTGTGAGAATGACTCTCTCTGCCTGGTGTGTAATTTCTTCTTGTAAATGGTCTGCCTCTCTCCACAGACAGACTTCCTGCTCCTGCCACTCTGGACCTTGTTACCAATGGACTCTTTAACCCCAGGCCAATCTGGACTATCTCAAGTTTCTGGTTTTTCTCTTGGTGGGTAAAATATAACTGACATCTGACTCCGCAGGAACATCAAAGGCAGCGTGAACATAATTCCTTTAACCAAGCCTTTGTTTATGAACATCTTCAGAGCACTTTAGCCACTCCCTGGTGGCCACATAGCCCAGGGTAGGACTGTGTGGAAGAGACTGGATGGGCCTGAGTTATAGCAGGGCAGGAGGGAAAGAGGGAGGGATCTGAGCCTGGGGCTTCTTGGGCAGCACTTCCGTTCTGTCCCCTCTCATGCCTGCCTCAGTTTCTCTGCGTATGAGGAGCTGGAAGGGCTCTAGTGAGAATTAATTAACAAATGTCCATTAAATGTTCATAGGGAAAATGCTCCATGTCTGCTAAGTAGTACTAAATAATTACAACCCTAGAATGATGAACTATCACGTCGTTGATCTGATGCGTGAAAATGTTGTTATATGTCTTTTCACAATGACTTTATTTAACAAGAGCTGATCTTTGCAGTTTGGTTTATTTTCTCTAACCCTTTTAATTTCAGACTCAAGGGTTATTAGCAGATAACTGCTCATTTCTGCTGTAAATCAGGAAGATAGTCATTAGAAGCCCTATGCTGTGATTGCTAGGCTCCTAGCATGGGATGATTGCAGAATTTGGTGTTAAAACAGGCTGAACTCAAATATATTTTTTATTTAAGCAAAACAAAATGGCATTTTCTGAACCAAGCAACCTCTTAAATGTATTAGCATCCAAAGTATACTTGGTAAGGCATCAGGCTAAGACAAAGCATCAGATATCACACTGAGTCCTCAAGACTTGGGAGAAGGAAAGGAGGGAGGTCAGGGGAAGCCCCTGGGGACCACTCTGGGTGTGGCGTCAGCCCCTCATGTCAGCGTGTCACCAGTGGAGCTGAACAGGAGAGGACGATGTGGTCTCCACTGTGCTGGGAGCCACCCCACTCTCACAGACACAGACACTGCCAGCAGAAGGGGCCAGATGCGATTTTAAGAGCATATCTGTAAAAGTCTGGGTTGGGGGGAGAGAGTGCTGATGTTTAAACCATATGGCCCGGGCTGAGGCCGATTGGACACACAGCTTTTGTCCAGAGTCCTTCCCTCCCTGGCTCCAGGGTGGCATTTTCTCTCGCTTGTGTTTCTTTCTCTTGTGCTGATCCACAGGAGAAAGGGTTTCACTTCTCACTCTCCCATTCCCCATGTATATACTCCTTTCCAGACTGGTAGAATCTCTTTTTGCAAAATTATCCTTACCTAATCCATGGAGACAGAAAATGGATTAGTGGTTGCCAGGGGCTGGGGGGAGGGGTTGGGGATGGGAAGTGACTGCTAATGGGTACCAGGTTTCTCTTAGGGGTGATAAATGTTCTGGAATTGGATAGTGGTGATGGTTATACAACTCTGGAATATACTAAAAACTATGAATTGTTTACTTTAAAAGGATGAACTTGGTGGTGTCAATGATATCTGTTATTCTAAAAACTATCCTTGCCTATTACTGCTGGACTTAGGAGAGATCCTCATGTGTTGTGTCTTCAGACCACTGCAAAGAACTCGCAGGAGCAGCTCTGATGTTCCTGCTGGTTGCACTTGAAGTTTGTCTTCATTTTTTGCTTTTGTGTAAACACTTGAACAAGTTCCTAAATGCAGAAGACCTCCTGTGTTTCTCCTTGGGTCAATATTCTAAGCTATATCCAAAGCAGACAGAGGTAAGTGGTAAAATTGGCTTATAAAAATCCCTTAGGGAGGGGCGCTGGCCCCATATACTGGAGGTGGTGGGTTCAAACCCAGCCCCAGCCAAAAAACTGCAAAAAAAAAAAAATCCCTTAGGGGGAAAAAAAAAGGCCCTGTGAGTTGGCTCACGCCTGTAATCCTAGCACTCTGGGAGGCTGATGCAGGTGGATTGCTTGAGCTCAGGAGTTTGAGAATAGCCAGTTTGAGTAAGACTAAGACCCTTCTCTAAAAATAGCCAGACATTGTGGCAGGTGCCTGTAATCCCAGCTACTTGGGAGGCTGAGGCAAGAGGATCTCTTGAGCTCAAGAGTTTGAGGTTGCTGTGGGATATGATGCTATGGCACTCTACCCATGCCTACAAAGTGAGACTCTGTCTCAAAAAAAAAAAAAATCCCTTAGGAGCAAAATTGGAATGTGACTTTGGGTTTAGTCAAAGGGCTGTAAGGAGACAAGGAGGACCATGTTCTTCTCTGGACTCTTGGAAACATATCAGGCCCTCCAAAAGGAATAATACCACCCCACTCCCCATCAGGTCAGCAGCAGGAACAGCCAGAACTCCCGAAAATTAGGCTTCTGGTCCATGAACTCCAAGGGCATGGGAAGTGAGGGTATGGAGAAGGAGAGACTAATTCAGGCCTTGGACGCTCCAGCTGGAGGTGACCTAAAAGGCCTTGAGCAGTCCTAAAATGTCTTTTCTTGTTCTTATAATCTCTTAAAATGCTTAATGAATTTGAAAAACAATAAGGTAATCTGGGCAGTTAGAAACAGAAACCCCTTCACCCAGGCTGGACACAAGATGTCCCCATCCTCCAGGGCAACAGAGGCAACAGCCTTGGTGTCTCCCAGAATGGCCTTGCAAAGTGCCATAGGATCAGCATTTATAGGACAGAAAATAAAAACAGTAAATTCTAGGTGAAAAAAGAAGAGGGTTCTCTAGGATCTACACTCAGTAACCTTACCTTGGTTATTAGCATGCACGTCCATTTCAACCCCTACTGGACCCAAACCCCACTTTAGGGAAAGGTGACTTTCTGGTGGCCTGCATGGACAACCCTCAAGTGACAGAGTGTCTACCTTTCTCTGCCTCATTGGTCAGAGTAAGGCCTCCCTGGAAAGAATTCCTCCAGAAGAGGGAAGACAAGACCACATACAGCAGACAGTGGCCGGCAGTCCCACACTGCCCCTCCTGCGCCTCCAAGAAGCTGCCTTGTAGGGGCTGTCGATTTTGTGCAGAGGGTCTTGTTGCTGTGGGCTTGGGTGCTGAGGTCTACTGAGACTGCACTCCATGGGCCCAGAGTCCTTGCTTTCCCCCCAGACTCAGCTGCTCGCAGGAAGGAACGTAGAACCAGGAAGAGGTGTGGAGGCCCGGCAAGTTACAGGTTATTGGCCTTTGTGCCTGGCTGTACCGCTGGCCCGCCTCCCGCCCCCGAAGTTGGCGAGCGCTCTGAGAGGCTTCACGTCTAGGGAGATGCAAAGGGGCCGCCGTGTGGTTCGCCTGGCGGCAGGTGCGCCTGGGCCTGCCCAGGGCGGCATGGGCCTGGACGGCGTGGGCCTTGGCAGCCGTTCCTCCAACATCCACAAGGCCGGCTCCGTCCCCGCCCCGTCGGTGCCCTGCACTGACAATGGGGAGACGCCGGGAGTCAGTAGGATCTTGGGCCTTTGTTGCGGTAGCCTCGTGCCGATGGGTTAATGGGGCAGAAGGGATCGCTGAAGGGCGACAGAAGCGGCCTTTGAAAGAGGGTGTCAGCACAGGGCGGCGAGACAAAGGCCCAAACACATACGGGCGGAGAGGGACAGATGGGCCGGGCGAGGCGAAACAATTAGGCCCGAGTGAGGAGGCGGGGCGCAGCTCCATCATCTCCTGGTTCCCCGCGGCCGCTCCGCGCCCCGGGCTGCAGCGCTGCGGGCGGCCCTTGCAGCTCAGTGCTGCGCTCTGGCCGCCGCCCTCCGCTCGGCCCTGCCCAGAGCCTCCCTGAGCCTGGGGCGCTTGGGCGGGAGGACCCACGCATTGACTCCCGCTGCCGGTCAATAACTGAAAAGCTAAATTCTGGCGGGCGGGCCCCCAGTGACCCCAGATTTCTCTGCAAGACGACCTGAGGGCGTTTCCCGGAGCCGCGCAGCTCTCCTTGCGGCCCGAGGCCTCCGTCGGTGGTGGCCGCCTATCCCCTCTCGGCCCGGCTGGCGGCTCATGGCAACCTGGTCTCCCGGACCCGCCAGCAGGACCGTGGGCCCCGCGCACGCCTGCCTGGATTCCCGCCAGGCGGCGCTGCTGTGCTCCGAGCCCGCGCGCCGTGCGCTGCAAACCGATGCTGTTTAATTAACGTGCAAATTGAGTAGATTAAATGACTCTAAATAATTAGCCACAGATCCTATAAACAGGATAACATATTTAATTAAGCAGCGATATAGATTTTGGAAACTGTTAATGTATTTTTAGAATGGCTGCTTAGATCTTTCACTTTTCCCCCCTAACTTCAAACATGTAACTACAGCCCGCAGTACGTGGATAAATATCTGGAAACAAGATTATGCCTGTTAACTTCAACTAATAGAAATGTTGGTTTAACAGGAACTTGCGTGACTCGGGCGCTGGCGCCGCTTGAGCC
>CAUYTI010146866.1:0-25000 GCA_963575145.1 Galago senegalensis | reverse complement strand
CCCCTGACCTCGGAATTAATACTTGCATCGTTTTCCTAGTACTACTGGAAGCTGAGAAGGGAGCGTCCCAAATTCCGGGCCTCCTCCCCACCATCTGTCCGGCCTGTCCCGCAGCCTCCGCACCTTCCCCTCCTCTCCCAACTAGGAGAAAGGACAGTAATTAATTCGCGGTCGGCGGGGCCCAAGGTTGCGTCAGGCAACCTTCAGTTAGGACCTGAGTCCGGCTGCGAGTCCAGTCTCAGGGCCAGCCCGTCGCGTTGGGGTCCCCTCGAAGCCTCCTATCTCCCAAACCCCCTTCTTCTCCCGTCCAAGTTGGACAGAGCGCTGTGGACACTCCTCCCCAGGCGCGGACTGACACGCACAGGGTCAGA
Source organism: Galago senegalensis (assembly GCA_963575145.1). Lineage (NCBI taxonomy): Eukaryota > Metazoa > Chordata > Mammalia > Primates > Galagidae > Galago > Galago senegalensis. The sequence goes on along the minus strand of CAUYTI010146866.1, from coordinate 24,629 downwards.
AACACAGACACACACAGTTCTGTTCCTGTTCCCCTCAGCTTCCTCTGGCCGAAGTCACACTAAGAGCCAAACCGTCTGTGGCTTTGCCCTGGGATGAGAGTCTACGGGGCGGTGGGGCTGGGGGACTGGCCCAACAGAGGCCCTACCATTCTCCTTCCAGCCTCCAGTCCACCGGTTCTGGTTGCTGCCAGGGAGGTGGCCATAGCCCCTGCACTCTGGGCAGCAGCAAAATGTGACCACCCCATTGACAAACTTTTTTATAAAGGAGATATATTCTGATTTCTTTCCCTTTTGCCCACAGCCCTAATTTGCTGCTTATTTAAGAATATGTCCTTTAATGATTTAGCTTTGGATCTATCAATATTTTATAGTGGAGAATGGAGTGACACTTCTCTGAGAACATAATTTAATTATAATAAATGGGTTGGGTACCTCAGCTCCATTCTTCAGGGGCAAGTCAAAGCGAGATGTATTTTTTTAAATTCCTGTGCGTAGGGGGCCTGGTTGGCGGCCGCCCCAAAGCTACTGTCCCCTTCCTCCTCCCACCCGTCTCTCCTCTGTCCTATGCTGGGTTTTGTGGGGATGGGGGTCAGGAAGCCTCTTGTGCTACCCACACCTCTGTCCTCATGGATGGAGCGACTGCCAGTCAAGCCGAGAGAGCATTAATTATACCTTTTTATTGACAGAGAGCCACCTTCTGTAGGAGTTCTCTTTTGGAATCTCCCTCCTCCTCTTCCTGCCCCCCACTTCTCTTCCCCCCACCCCACTCCGACTCCCTCTCCTTCCTCCTCTCCCCGCCGCCTGGAGCCGGAGAGGAGGAGATGAGAAGCCCTTGTAGTTTTAAATTCAATGTGACAGTTTCGGAAAGAGCGGATGATGAATCCCCTATTATTGGATCAGTCTATTTGCCGCTCAATGTCTCTCTGTAATTGGAGCAACATCACTTTAAAGGTTCAGAGAGTACAGCATTTCTGGTGAAAAATCCCCACAACACGCTGGTGAATGTTTTAAAGGGAAATCTATTAGTGACTTGCAGAGGGCGGGGAGCCGGCGGCGGGGGAGGCGCGGGCTCGGGCCGCGGGGACGGGAGTGGGGGGCTCGCCAGGGGCCCGTGCCCTGGGCCGCCGCCTGAGCCCGCGCGGGCAGCCGGGCGCTGAGCACCCCCCGTCCTGCCTCCTGCCCCCTCCCCCGTCTTGTTGTGACAGTTCCTGATACTGTTTATTGAGGTGCATGTCAGGTATAATTAGCAATCGATATGGAAAACGTTTCCCTGCACCCAGCACGCCTGTGACGTCAGAGCCGATTAGCGCTTCTTATTGGTCCCAAATTCCCCGGGCCGCGGCTAATTATCGGGAGCTTGATGTTGATAAAGTAAAGCGCCGGAGTGCGGGCGAAGCATGTGTAGGGCTCCGGGTCCCTGTCTCCGCCGCCGCCGACGTCCGCGCCTCCCGCCGCTGGCCCGCCCCGGCCCCGGCCCGAGTCCCCACGCCCCGCCGCCGGCTCCGCCGGCCCCCCGCGCGAGATGATGGACGGCCGCCTCCTGGAGCACCCGCATGCCCAGTTTGGAGGCTCGCTGGGCGGCGTGGTGGGCTTCCCCTACCCGCTGGGCCACCACCACGTGTACGAGCTGGCCGGCCACCAGCTGCAGTCGGCCGCTGCCGCCTCCGTGCCCTTCTCCATCGACGGCCTGCTCAGCGGCTCATGCGCCGCCGCCGCCTCGGTGGTCAACCCTACGCCTCTGCTGCCCGCCGCCTGCGGGGTCGGCGGGGACAGCCAGCCCTTCAAGCTGTCAGGTAGGCTCGGCGGGAGGGGAGGTGAATGGCTGGGAGGGCCTTTCCGGGCTGAGGACTTTGGAGGCCCGCCGCTGGCAGGAAGCGAGCCCGCAGCCTGCGCTCCGAGCCCCCCAGCCTCAGTACTGCGAGTGTTGGCAGCCTTCCAGGGTCCCCCAAACCTCGGCATCCAGAGGGTACCAGAAGGGGTGGGGTGCTGCGTGGGTCGGTGGCTGAGCCGCTCGGCGCCCTGTGCTGCCTGCAGACTCGGGGGACCCGGACAAGGAGAGCCCCGGCTGCAAGCGGCGGCGCACCCGCACCAACTTCACCGGGTGGCAGCTGGAGGAGCTAGAGAAGGCTTTCAACGAGAGCCATTACCCCGACGTGTTCATGCGCGAGGCGCTGGCGCTGCGCCTGGATCTGGTCGAGTCCCGAGTCCAGGTAAAAAGCCGGCGTCCCTCGCGGATCCTCCATCGGGCCACTGGGCTCGGGGAGCGCCGGGCCTGCCTTTGTTCTAGGTGACGAGATCTCCTCCCCAGGTTAGGAGGAGTGGAGGGGTGTGGGTGGGGTGGTTTGGGGGCGCAGGCCTTCAGGCGGAGGGAGGTGGGTAACCCCAAAAGTAGAGGTGGCTTAGGAGTGGCCGGTGGCAGCACTCAAGTAGCCAGAACAGCGGCTGCGTCTGAAACGGGAAGGAGCGTCTTCGTGGGTTGGCAGAAGCCCTGTGAACTGAGGTCTCAGACATTTGCGCCGGGCAGGCTGTGAGGAGGGACTGGCCCGGAGGGCCTGGACTTGGAGGGGAGAGGGTCAGAGAAGCGGCTTCTCCTAGTCTTCTCCTGACGTTCTCACCCAGCCTGGGGCAAAGGAGTATGTTTGTTTACCTTTTGCCTGTAAAATATTCAGAGGAAAGATATTTATTTATCGCTTTGCAGAAGGCGACAGCTGAGGAAGGGGAGGTGGAAACTTAAATAGTTAACGCTTTGAGAAAGTAGAGAAGAAAAAAGTGTCTGAATATTTAATACTCCCGTTTTTATCTTTTCCTTGTTCCTTCCTCCCCCTAATTTGATATTCAGAGATTGCCAGTAGTATTCTTTCTTAAAAACACTGTCAGCTTGTCGGATTAAAAATTCAAGATGATTTGTGCATAATCAGATGTTTCCCTGAAGTACAGAAATCTCCTTTTTCTGGGGTCAGTGTGGTGTTGGGTGCGGCTGAGTGTAGGGCTTTGAGGCAGATGCTGGCAAAATGCTTGTTTAGCATAAGTATCTCTAAAAATGTGTTTTCTTCCTGTGTGTGAACCTCTTCTAGTGACCTCATCTATTTAGGAATTCTTTTATCCAATTTGTTCTAAGTGTCTTAAGTGAAGTCAAGACCCCTTCATTTCTTCCATAATACAATAATGAGTAATTCTCGGTGGAAAGGCAGCCTGGAATTCGCAAACAAAAAAAAAAAGTAAGAAAGAAAGAAAAAGAAAGGAAAAAAGAAATAAAGAAAAAGGTGGTCACAGCCTTGGGGGTCTCAGCTTAATGCCAACCAGGCTCCCTGTGACCAAGCCAGTCCTGCTATTGTGTCAAGTCTCTATATGGCAGCGACAAAGAATTCAAATTAACTCTAGGGGAGGGTAGCATGGGCCTGAGGCTCCCAGGACTCAGCTGGGATTTGACTCTGTGTGTTTGTGGTGGTTGTTGGAGGAGTGAGGGTGTATAGCTGCTCCCCAAGACAAGGCCTGCATAGAGGAGGAAGAGGCAAGAGGGGCCAAGGCCTCCCTCTACCCCGCCTGCCCTGCTCACTGGCCCAAGCCAAGTACCACTGGTTTGGGAAGGCTCCGTTGGTGCCCTGGCCCAGAGCTCCCAGGAAGAAGGATGTGTTGTGTGTAGATGTATTGGGTGGTGGGAGACTGCAGAAGGCCTGCCCGAGTTCGACTTCCCAGGCCCTTCTGGACGAAGAAGCATCCAGATTTCCCTTCAGGGGAAACCCTCAAAATCTGGGCTTTGACAAGGTCTCCAGGGGGACGAAGACAGGTGTGGAGGGCAGCCAGGCCCAGACACAGCAGTCCTCTGGCAGGACAGTCAGCAACCGGCCGGGCAGGCTGCTTAAAACACGAGCTGTGAGAAGCCAGGAAGGGCGAGGAGGGGCCCTGCTCTCTGCCTCTCAACCAGGAACCCGACGGCTGCTGTCAGGGGCCAGACCGGTCTATCCAAGGAAGGGGCAGCTCCCAGGTCCCTAAGGTGAGAAGCCAGAGCGGGAAGCTGGCCATGAGGCCCCATCTACGCTCCTTCCGGGTGGAAGAGACGCTCGCTGGGACCTGCAACTCGAGCGCCTAAAGTCAGCTCGGGACCGGCCTGGCCTATGGCCAGGCCCCCGCCCCCTGGCCGGAGTGGAGGTTATGCAGGCCCCTTTGGGGGGAGTGGAGAGACCCTCCAGCCCTGGCGGCAGGCCCACCGCCTGATTGTGCTTTCCTGTCCCCTGTCCGGCTGCTCTAGGTCTGGTTCCAAAACCGCAGGGCCAAGTGGAGGAAGAAGGAGAACACCAAAAAGGGGCCGGGTCGGCCGGCGCACAACTCGCACCCGACCACGTGCAGCGGGGAGCCCATGGACCCCGAGGAGATCGCGCGCAAGGAGCTGGAGAAGATGGAGAAGAAGAAGCGCAAACATGAGAAGAAACTGCTGAAGAGCCAGAGCCGCCACCTGCACTCGCCTGGCGGTCTGTCTCTGCACAGCGCTCCCAGCTCCGACAGCGACAGCGGTGGCGGCGGCCTCTCGCCGGAGCCGCCGGAGCCGCCGCCACCCGCCGCCGCAGCGAAGGGCCCCAGCGCGCACGCCTCCGGAGCCGCGGCGTCCGTGCCCGCACCTCCAGGCGAGCCCCCTGCGCCCGGCACCTGCGACCCAGTCTTCTACCCGAGCCAAAGAAGTGGCGCTGGCCCGCAACAGCGGCTGTGCCGCCCTGCTGACAAAGATGCAGCCCCGTGTGGACCCGGGGCGGCGGCGGCGGTGGTGGAGCGCAGCTCCGCAGGCTTACCCAAGGCCAGCCCGTTCAGCGTGGAGAGCCTGCTGTCCGACTCGCCGCCTCGCCGAAAAGCTGCTGCCACCAACGCCGCCGCCGCGGGGCTGGACTTTGCGCCCGGGCTGCCGTGCGCGCCACGGACCCTCATCGGCAAGGGCCACTTCCTGCTCTACCCGATCACGCAGCCGCTCGGTTTCCTGGTGCCGCAGGCCGCACTCAAGGGCGGCGCGGGCCCCGAGCCGGCTCCCAAGGACGCGCCGCCGGCTCCTGCTGCGCCACCCGCGCCGCCGGCTCAGGCCAGCTTCGGGGCTTTCTCCGGGCCCGGCGGCGCTCCGGACTCGGCCTTCGCGCGCCGCAGCCCCGACGCGGTCTCCTCCCCGGGGGCCCCGGCCCAGGCGCCTTTCCGGGACCTAGCCTCCTCGGCGACAACCGAGGGCGGTGGCGGGGACTGTGCGGACGCGGGGACAACCTGCCCTGCGGTCCCACCACCCCCGCCGCCTGCGCAGTCGCCTGGGCCCGGCCCGCGGGCTCTCAGCCCAGCTGTGGAGCCAGCCACCTGCGGGGGCCCAGAGCCGAGCGCTGCGGCTGGACCCAGCCCGCCGGAGGGCGAGGAGGTGGACATGGACTGAGCACCGCTCGGGAGAGGCGCTGAGCCGCCCGCGCCCGCTAGCTCAGGCTCCGACTCAACGAATCAGGTGATCGGCTCTAGAAACACTGCTTTCCCCTCTTTTCTTTTGTTTTCTTCCTTTTATTCTTTTTAAAACTAAACAAAAACGCTGTATCAATTCGGACTAGGCAGCAACTGCAGGACTTGGGGTGAGACCCTCCTCCTCCCGAGGAAGCAAAAAGAACCTATATCCCCCACAAAAACCCACAACAAGAATCCTCAGCCTTGTAAAATGCAAAAATGTCTAAGAATATTTATATATGTACCATTTTTGATAAATAAAGCTGGTCAAACGAAAGCTCTCGGGTCTATCTTTTCTAAATTGCGGAGTGCCGAACCCGGGCACTCTCCTCCTGCATTTCCACTCCTCTCCCCGCGGTGGGACAGGGAGGGGTTCCTGCAGACCTTCCCCCGAGGTCTGCAGCTTAATGCATCCTTTTGTGTGCGTGTATGTTTGTGTTTTCTGATTGAACAAATTTATGCATCTGCAACACCCCTTCCCCACCCTCCCCCCGCGCTCCCCCTTCTACCCTGCGCCACACGCACGCACACGCGCACACATTCCCCTGCGCGCCCCCGCGCGCATCCCCGTACACTGGCACACGCCAGGGCACGCGGCGCGGGGTGACGGAGCCGGGGGCTGCGAGGGCCGGGCCGCTGGGCTCCTGCAGAGTTTTGATATGAAAGTAATTATTTTCCGGTGGCTGCTGCGGGGACTGGGTTTCTTGCCCAAAGGGTTATTATACATTACCGATTTCTAGTGATATGAAATCACATAAACTTCCTACAATAATAGAATTAGCATGAAAGGCTGGGGTGTCAAATTGAAATTGGAGAATAATAGCGCCGGCAGCTGGGGGAGTGCGTGCGCATATTGGAGCGGAGATGGGGAATCGTGGGGCGGAATTTTCATGAGCTGCGCTCTTTGTCAGCGCTCTTGTAGCCAGCTATATTAAGATAGATGCCCAATGATATCCCTCATTGTTCTGTCGCTTATATTGATGTTGCTGCGTTATCAGCCTATTGATCATGTGTCGCCTGTAATAGGACAGGCGCCGCCAACGCGCCTCTTTACAAAAGCAGTGCACATTTGTTCTAATAGGGTCCGGGTCCCCAGGGGACTCTTCGGGGGCTTCAGGACATCTGCAGCGAAGAAATATTAGCAAACTTGGCTGGAGCCTGCAGCCAGCCCCGCGCCCCCTCCCCTGCCCACAGCGCCCCACCCAAAGTGAACCACCACCAGTCCCCCTTCAAAAAAAAAAATCCCAACCCACCAGCCTCAATTTTCCTGGGCTGTGGGTCCTCGGTGCAGCAAAAGCCACCAATTCCCCAAGAAATTGGGATCCCAATTATTAAAACCATTAATTCCAGAGAGGCTGAGCGCAGTGGAATTATGTTTACAGCCTCGTTAAATATCCCTGATCCCTCCTGGTCATCAGGCCTTTATTTGCAAATAAATTGAAAATAATCAGAAGGACAGCTTTCCTCCTCGCGCGGGCGCAAATGAATTTCGGAGCCCGAGTCCCTTTAATAATATTTACATAATTTTCGCTCAGTGACTCTGATATTTGCTCTCTAGGAGACCGAGCTTATAGGAAAAATAATTAGATCAAAAGAAAAGTGAGAGGGAAGGAAGAGCGGGAGAGGCGGCGGGATCTGCAGGAAGACTGAAGGCGCTGGCAGCCCAACTCCAGGGCAGGTCGCCCCCAATGGAAGCCACGCGCTGGCGGGGAGGGACACGGAGCTAGGAGCAGGAGTTGGGGGTCACCTGCCGCCCCTGGCCCTCCGCCAGAGGCTCTGGTTCCGGTTCTCGCAGTCCAGTTTCCCCAACCACCTGCCTGACCCCCCCTGTTCAGTGAGCAAGAGCTGTCTTCTGACCCTTTGTCTCTGGCCACTCTGGTCTGGCCTCTGCCTGCGGTCAACTGTCCCCTCTTCCCTACTCCCACCCCCATTAAACTGTATTTAAAGTGTCATTTAAATTATGAAATTGTAGCAGAAAATTGTGCGTAAAATGCCGGTTATTTTATCTAAGGTGAACAATTTGTCTGGCAGCGATAAATCGCCTCCTTCCTTCAATTTGCAGCTGTTCATTTCGGTGGCGGCTGCACCGAGTGGGGGGGAAGGCCTCATGTTTAATGGATTTGCAGTTTGAGTGTGGAGTATCGCTGGCTGCACACTCGTGTCCTTAAGGTGAAATTACTGATTTACTTAAACAGTTTAGCTTTTTTCTGAAAGCCCCAAAAGCAGCAGGCTGTGTGATTCTAGACAAACTATCAATCGATCTGGTCGAGCCAGCCTCCAGGAGATGTGTCCTTCATGAATCATACTTTATGAATTCAATTTCTACCAGGAGAAATTTTCAATTTGAACGCCGGATCATTATGGGAGAGTGTAAATTGTTTTTGCTCTATTATGCATCCGACGCCATCATTTTTCTTTCTAATTACGGAGGTGTCAGGTCGAGCTGTCATGCAGGCGCTGATTTTCAATTTAACTGATCATCATACATTCATTTTCCCATTTGATAAATCTGCTATCTAGACGGCTCGCCATGCCTAGAATATTAAGAGCCGAGCTGCAGAAAGGCCCCGTAATGGGGGGATGTGTATGCAGCAATAAGTGCAGATCAGGCAGTTAATTTAGCACCTCCTGATTCCCCATCTCCATTTCTCATTTCCAATTCTCCAAGGAGAGAGAAGCAGCCCAAAGGCTACGGCAGCTCCTCGCTCCAGCCGAGGAGGAGAGGCAGAGAGAGGGGGAGCAGAAAAGAGAGGGAGAGGAGGAGGGGAAGAGAGGAAAAACACCCTCCAAAACGCTTGTTTCCTATTACACAACTTCCAAATTAGGATATCAAGCTTAATTAATGCTAATTGAGTTCTTCAATACGTGTTATTTTTATTTAATAGAAACAAATTTGCACAATTAATTATCGATGTAATTTCAAGAGCCTCATTTGCAAGGGAAACTCTTCTGAATCAACCACCCCGAGTCAACTAATGATTTTTTAATTTTGTAAAAGAAAAAAAACCGATCCCCCTACCCTGTGTTTGGGAAGTGGGGTAGATTTGGGGTGGCAGGGGAGAACTAAATGGGGGATTAATAAGGGGGGTTGGAAGGAAGGATATGTGAGGCTGGGGAGGCCTGGGGGCTCCCTTGCTCGACCTTCGGTCTCCCAATCGACCTTGGGTCATCAGGCAGCCAAATGGGTGGAGAAAAGAGGTAGCCGGGAGGGCCTGGTCACAGTGTAGCTGATGTGGTGTTGGTGCCAGGAGAGCCCAGGGGCAGAGGGCATGGCCTGTGTTCCACTGTCTAGGTGTTCTTGGCTGTTCTAGGCTGTTTTTCAGAACCCGTTTTCTTCTCAATGGTTCCAGGGCAGGAGGAGGGTCAGGAGCAGGGACAGGGGCCTCTCCGGCAATCCTACCAACCTCCCGGGTGTGGGGCAGGAGGACCCCCTGGGCGATGGGTTGTGATTGCTTAGCTCGACCTGGTTGTCTAATAAACGGCCAGGTCCTGGCCGGCGCCTTGACCACCACCACACCAAGGCTCTGAACACTGACTGTTTGCTAGTCAATCGGTTAGATACAGGCTGGTTTAATTTTGTTGATAAATCGGTTCGGTGGGGGTGGGTACAGGGCGGGTTGGGGGTGGGGTGGGGAGAGGAGGGTGTTGTTTCTTTGCTGATTTATTTTTAACCCGAGGTTGTACAAGCCCCTGACAGTTTGGATAAATTAGCCAGGCCTCGCAGTCTCCTAATGAGAGGGTATTATTTCGGCACCTCGGAAGGAGCGTGAAAAATGAGAGAGACTCCATCCGGAGGTGTCGGATCGATTCAGGATCAGGGTGTAAATTATATACAACTAAATATCCAGCAGCCCATACCGCTGCTTAATACGGAGCTTAGAAATGCAACATTAAACAAAGATTATGAGAGATCGACGCCTCTGGACCGAGCCCAACTCACTGCTCAGCCGGGTCAGCCCTGGCCGCATGGCCGAGGGTGGGGGCGGACACCGAGGAGAGAAAGGGCGAGTTTGGGGGAAGAGCCAGTGCCCGGGAGTGAGCCTCACCCTGGCTGCGCCTGCCCTTCCTTCTAAAGCCGGGACTCGGGGCAAGTCCGGGAGATCCTCACCGAGTCCCCAGACCGCTCTGCCCCTCCCACCGCCACACCCCAAGCCACGAGGGCTGGAGCTCCTGGCCTCAGTTTCCTCGTCGCCAGAAGCTGCTGGTCCCTGGGCCCCTGTCCCGTGCGTCCTCTCCGCGGTACCCCAGCGGCGCGGCTCATAGAGCAGGATCAGGCCCAGCTACTCCAACTGGGGCGACGGTGGGGTAGCCTGGTGGGCAGCAGAGTGTGGGGTGGGAAAGGGGACTTCCTGAGCTGAGTTTCCCTCACTTAGGGGTAGAGGGAGGAAAGAGGGAGCAAGGGCGCCTAAGATGTGGCCCTGATGGGGCCCAGTAGCTCCCTGGCTAGCCAGGGAAGGGTGGCCAAGAGGAACTGGGGCTCAGACCCAGGGCCAGCAGCACGCCGCCCTTCCTCAGTCACCCTTCTTCCCTGAGTGCCACCAAGATGTGACCCGGATGAAACTCTCGCCCCTATGCTGGGAACCCTCAAGCCGGGCAGAGCCGGGATGTGAGTATGCAGTGGACATCTTGGGATAAAACCCCCCAAGGTGGGGAGGGATGGTGTGCGGGAGCCGGCAAGCCAGCTGCTCTTCGCCCCAGCTCTCTCCGCACCTCTAGCCCCAGCTCTGGTCATCCTCCCTTCCTCCCGAAGGCGCAGGTCTTGCTTTTCCCGGAGCTGCCCGCGCCCCGCGCCCCTCTCCAGGCTCTGTCTCCCTTTTCTCTCTGACTGCCACGACTCGGGCTCCCCTCCTTGGCGTTTCTGAGCTGGGATCGCCCTCCCCGAGAAAGGAGCGGGCTATTGCCGCGTGTGGGTGTTGCAGTAATGAAAAATCAGAGCAGTTAAATCGTAAAATTTGGATTAAGAAGCTTGAATTTAATACACACGCACCACATTTATTAAAGCATTAGAATAATTGAAATTTGCTGCTGCAGCCGTCCAATCTGTTTAAATAATTCTATGGGTGTCTTGTTGTGATAAAAGATTATCTAGAATTCTATTAAAGGCGCAGGAGCCTGCTTTGTAAATCCTATTTGGGGACTTTCAATAACTATCGATAATCTCATCTGCACAGAACCCCCCGCCTCTCGGCGTTATCGGAAAGTTTGCAGCGTTTCCCGAGCGGCGCGGGGAAGGCCGGACCTGCGGTGGACCTGGCACCTGCCGCTGCGCCCGGGATTAGGAGCACCCAGGACGAGGGGGTGAGGGCGGCCCGTGTAGAGTTCGGTCGGCCACTGGGCCTGGACGCGGAGCCGGCTCCTGGCTCCCACGGGTTGCGGCTGGTCGGTGGGGCAGGAGGCCTTTGTTCGCTGTCCAGAGGCCCGAAGCTCCAAACCACTCTTGGGCTGTGGGAACCAGTGCGGGCACGCGGGCGCCGCCACTAATTGCTGCTAATTTTGTTTCATTAACTTTATTTACTCTTGAACCCCTTAATTGTTTTCCATTTATTTTTAGTAATTTTATAACGCACTAATAATCCCCCAGTCTGCTGACGCCTCCACCCTCTCCTCCTCCCGCTCTCCCTCCTCACTCCTGCTCTCTCTGTGGGACCACCCAGGCCTCCCAGCTGCTGGCCGCCCGCTTCCTCGTGGCCCTGGCACCCGGGCACAGAGAAACCAAGGGGTGAGAGGGAACTCGACCTTGGACCAGAGGTGCCATGGGTTCTTCCGGAATTCTGCGAGGAAGGTGGCTGGCTAGGACAAAGACGAGAGAATCTCCGTGCCAGAGGCCAGAGAGGTTCTGCTTCCAGCTCTTCCTTGGGTAGGAGAGCGCACAGAGGCCCAGAGAGGGGAAGGGATTTGCCTAAGATCACACAGTGTCACACTGCAGCCTCCGTGGAAAGGGGAGGAGTTGGCACCACCACCGCCGCCACCACCACCACCCCCCACACATACACACGGCTGGCTTCTCCTATTCCTTCTGTGTTCCATAAAATTCTTCTGGCTTTGGGTCCTTGGAGCGCCAGAGCTCAGGGCTCGGCCTGGCTAGTGCTCCAACTCTCCACAGCTCAGCCCCTTCCCTGGGGAACCAGAGTCCCCAGGCCCCACCCCCACCCAGCCCCCGGCCCCCAGGACCCAGCCCTCCGCCTTGTCGGTTATTAGACAGCTCGCGGGGACTGTCTGCGGGCCGCCTCTTTCCTGCTAATTATCACCTTATGAAAAGTGTTTCATTAAGAAACTCTGCTTTTGATTAATTATCGACAGAATGCTGACCAGAAAGAAATGAAATTAATCTCTGACCCCGTCTGGGTAACACTGGAAATTCATCACATATCCTTTTAATATTGAAACACAGCACAGAATTTTAATAGAAAATATTGTTTTTCCAAACCTCCAGTCTTTATTAATGCCCCTGGGCAGGGAATGATATTGCTGGCAATATAGCAGTCTTTGTTCATTTTAAATTTATTAAACATAATGCACTTCATTTTCAAACATTTTACTGTTTCTTTTTAATTTCACTCAGTGTAAGTACAGAATAAAACCTTTTTAAACATTTAAGATATTGAAAACCCATATACGGGTGTATAACGGAAACACTCCGGCCATCAAATAAATTTAAGTAGAAGCAATTGTAATTTTAAGCTCCCAAGTATTATCCCCTTCAGACATTAAGGCAGTATCAGTCCCCATCAAATCAGAGTGTGAGGAGAGATTAGGAGGCCTTCCTGTCCAGAGACCTGTCAGAAAGACCAGCCAGGCAGGGTAGTTGGTAGTGCCTCTGGCCTCTCCAGGCCATGGGGCGGGCACTGTCCCCTTCCATTTCTTTGGCCCAAGTGAAATCTTTCTCTGAGGCTTAGGTGTTTATATGAAGTATCCTCCACTCCCATCCTGTTCAAGAGGACCACCACCTCCCTCCTCCCCACCAATAAGAAGGCATTTCTTCCTTTTCCAAGTCCCTGTCAGGCCCGCCCCAACCCCAGTGGAGGTGCTTTCAGGTCTGCCCGGCTATGGTGGACACCCGGAGAGTTCCCAAGCCCTGGACAGGGGTTCTCCCCAGAGTTCATGCCCCCAACCCCTCCTTCCAGGCCTGCTGCCACCAGTGGAGCTGGCCAGGGCATCTACCCCTAAACCCAACCCCCAGCATAACTCCTGTCCTCATCCCCTTTCCCCAGGAATCCAAGCCCCGAGTTTAATGAGTCGTGAAGTGTGAGAACTTCCGGAGACGACAAAGCCGGAGATGCCAATTCCAGATGTGCGAGGTGGGAGGGGTGGGGACTCCTGGCCAGCAGTAAGGACCAGCCGCTGTGGTCTCAGTGAAGCATCTTGCATCTCCATACAGGTTCCAGTGATCTGGGCCCTGAATTGGAAACAGGCAACTTCTCCACTGAGAAATTACTCTTTTTATTTCTTGTAGCATTCCTGGTGCCCTATTTCACGGCACCGACAAACGGAATATTACTTTTAAAACACTATGAAATACCAGGTCCTGTCCTCGGAGCTATTTTGGGGGAATTCAATTTTCACTGGATAGCAAGGAGTTCCAGCATTTCTTTTGGGGGACTGATGGGTGGCTCAGTGGGAAGAAGAAAATTCTCAGGGATTGTCCTGGCAATTCCAGAGAGGTTTGTTTGTGCTTGGGTCAAACACAAATGTCCCTTTACCCACCTACACTCACATACACATGCACACTTGGTAAACATATCTTAAATGTGGTAAGACACAATGCACAACACTTTTCACCCATGAGCTCTTGCACCATTAGCATTCTTTAACACTCTGGAGTCAAAGTCTGGCCTAGGTGAGTGACTATGTACAAGGTTATCTATTATCTGTAATCTGTCTGCCAGCAGGATACCACCCATCCCCTAGATGCCCCTCCTATGTGGGTATATTGATTTCATGGAGAACAGTTTGAGTTGCTAGGAAAAAAGTTTATCTTCCTTGTCCTTTCCTCCCTTCCTTCTTTTTCTTTCTTGGCAAGTGTTCTATTTTCCAGACCCTGCAGCAGACAACTTTGCTTCCAGTGTTCATAGTCAGGGCTGGGAAAGGCACTGGGAAAAAGCAGAGGGCCTTTTCTGGGAGATCTGTGGCCCTACATTGAACTGCAATCAGGCCCCTCTTGCTTCTGGCAGTGCAGTAGATTGGGAGAAACTAGGAACCAGAGGGGGGCCCAGCCCCCAAGTTCTGGAGAGATCAAACAGCATCTGGGCACCTTAGCTTGGTCCCACAGAGCCAGCAGGGCAGAATCCACTTTAATCTGGAGGGTACCCTAGGGGTTGTGTGGGAGAGATGAGACCTCCCCTTGTCCCCATAAACAAGAAGTTAGAAATAATACCAGATTCCCCACTGCCCCTCTGTTACAGTCTTTCTTCCAAATCCTTTTTCGAAGGCTACTCTTCTTTGGGCACAAGAGGAAAAACCAGCTTGGTGGTCATGACAGGCCACAGCCAGGAGCAGGGCCAGGGAAGAGCCCCCAAGGGTCCAGAGAAGAAACAGGAGCAGAGTGGCCTGTGAGTTTAATTTTTTTCCTGATCCACTTAAACTAAAAACAAACAAACAAAAGAAGCCCTGACCACAGCAGGAGGTGCCTGGACTACCCTGATTCCAGCCTGGAGACCTTCTCAGCCTCTCACTGCCTGCTGCTGGGTCGACACATGGTGGAGGGTCTCCCTGCAGGGTCTAAGGCTCAGACTTGCTCAGTCAGATAAGAGGACCCAAGACTGCCCTGCTCCATGACAGGACTGGGTTCCCTGGGCCAAGGCTCTGCAAAAACCCACTCTCTCCAGTTTCCTGTAAACAAATGCTTACTGTAGTTTGGAGTTAGAACTGTCTCAAAAAAAAAAAAAAAGATAAAGCGATTTAAAGATAATTAATTGCATTAAACTATTGACTAACTACCTCGCTCAATAGTAATTCATTTAGAGAATATTAAAATCGGAGGAACAATAATAAAATTGATGCCAATTCCCACGGGGAGGGAGATGGCCAGCAAATTGGATACTTTTCTTAATCTGGCGTAAATAATAACATGTCTGCTCCCGTTCTCTCTCAGGCCAATTCCCCTATCATTTATTCCAGACTCTAAAGCTGGGTTTCATAATTGATATCAGTTACTCAATGAGTGCTTTTTCATTTGTTCTTGTTATCCATGATAATTGTAAAGTTCAGCCTCTCAGAGTTGGGATTCAGCTCTGTGGTGGAGGCGGACCACCCTGGTTCTTGGGGCACCAGCAGGGCCTGGGCTCAGGCCAGGCTGAGAGGTGGGGGCTCTGGTTGCTTGGCAGCAGATTGTGGGGTCTGGGAAGGACATAGACAGCCCCCTAGTCTGGTCATGAAGCAGCGCTAAGAGGGACTGGACCACAGTGACCCAACAATGTCCAGCCTTCCTTGGCAGCTGACCACCCAGAGATAGGTTGGAGAAGAAAGTTTGGGTTGCACCCAGGGATAAGAGACAACCCGGTTTTTGCTTGAAAAGAAGTGAGTGGGAGCAGGGAATCCCAAACGACATCTGAGGAAAAAATGTTTGGAGACTGGAGGAAAATTTGGGAGAGGGAGGACTGGAGGGTGCCAGGGAGGGACACAGTGCAAGGGGTGAGGTGGGGAGGGGTGGCAGTTGGCAAGTGGCCAGGCACAGGGCGGAGAGCAGTTCCCGACCAACCCTTCCCCCATCCCAGGCCTGGACCCTGAGCGGCCAGACCCGTTGGCCACTGGAGCCCTGGCAGCCGGTCCAGTCCCTGAGATGACTATTCGTTATTTATTCACTTATTTATTCATTTATAAAGTGTTTACTTAGCTCGGTGCAGATGTAACATCTCATTTACAGCGTGGCCTCGGGGCATAGAAACAATTGGCAACAAAAGAGTAACTCCGGAGAATTAGAAAAAAACACACAACAAGAGCACGAATTGGAGGTGGGTGGGGAGCTGGAGAGATGCAGGAAGGGCCAGCCAGAGACCAACGGCGCGCAGAGCCCGGCGGAGACCCTGAGTCAGTGGGTAACCCCCCGCGAGGGTGCGGGTGTCAGCTAAGTGGGTGTCTCTGGGTTCTGGCACCAAGCGGTGTCTGAGTGCATGATGAGGGAGACTGGCCGTCGGGCCGAGCCTTTCTGGAGGCGTCTTTGCCACAGATTTGCGCCCAGGAGGTGGGTGAGACCCACCGAGACAGGAGACGGAGGTAGCCCAGAGGTCTCGCATCCACCACCTGTCCCGTCGTGGGCTGCGGGCAGGGCGGCCCCATGGAGGGCAGCGCAGCACCCTTCGCCGTTAACAGAGGGGATGGCCCCGTGCTGACCTCCCCAGCTGTCCCGGGACCCCTCTCCGGGGGTCCAGGTGGGTGTCGCGTCCACGCCCAGAGCCCAGGCGGGTATGGCGCTCTCAAACTTCAGGCGGCGCCGCCTCCCTTCTTCCCCGTCACCCTCCGCAGCGACCTGAGCGCACAGACGGTCCCCGCAGCCGTGTGATCACGGACCCCCGCAGCGGGGAAGGTGAGGCCCGCAACACGCTGGTGTGCGCCAGTCAGCAAGCCGCCCAGACTCAAACTGGCCAGGCGCTCGGTTTGGCGAGAGGGCGGCGGGTGAGCAGGCGGCTCCGACCAGGGCGCTAGGGCGAATTTGCAGAACCCCGGGCCTGGAGTGCGGAGGGCGTGGACCGCACCCGCCCCTCCCGCGGTCTCCGCCGCGGTGTCAATCCCGGGCCGCGCGGGAGGGGCGGGGGCCGCGCAGCCGTCAGGGCGCTGACTGGAGGCAGCTGCGACTGTTTAACCGGGAGCTGGTTGCCTGGCAACCCGAGGCGGCTCATTACCGCGGCCACAGTGATTAACCAAAAAAGAAAAAAAAAAAAAGAAAGAAAAAAAGACAGAGAGAAAAAAGGGAAAAAAAAATAAGGAGGAAAAAAACAGGGAAAAGCGGGAATATGAAAGTAAAATGGATTATTTAATTAGCTAATTGATAATCAACTTCTTTTTAATTATTCACTTAATTAAAAAAGTGTAACTACAACACTGCCCTCATCAAGCGTTGATACACTGGCAGGGTTTTCAAAGCTGCCTCCGCTCTTCCCCTCCTCCCCTTCCTTTTCCAACTGGGCCTGGAAGGCAACTTGCGTCCTACCTGCAGCATCCCTGCGCTGCCCAGTCCAGGTCCAGGGCCTTTCCCAGAGGGGCCAAGATAACCCCTGCACCTCTTTGCCTCTCTGCTCCCCTCGCCTCAGTTTCCCCTCATAAGGCCAGGTTTTAGGCTCCGAAGTGCATATGCAAGACGGGCTGGTCCCTCCCCCAGGTCCTGGCCCTTTGGGATGGGCCATCTCCCCTGGCACTGTGCTTCCTCTCTGGGACCCTGGCACCCAATGACCGCCTCTGCAGATGCAAGGCCAGCCCTGAGCCTCCTGGGACAGCTGTGAAGGACCTGCTCCCTCCCAGGCAAGCCTCCTGCGCACACACACACACACACACACACACACACACACCCCTCTGGCTCAGGTTGTTTACTGGGAAATCCAGGCTACTGGCAGGGCAAGGCCCAGCTGGGAGGCAGGAAACCTTTGGTGGAGACACTGAGGGTGTGGGTTTAGGACCTGTCTGGGGGCCAAGTAGGCAGAACTCACTGATGGGCTGGGAGGGTGGAGAAAGTCTGGAGGCATTCTAATGGGGTCTGGGGTTCAGGTCAGCAGCTGGGGCTGGGAAGGTCCTGGTCCTCTCTCCATGCCTGGAACCCCAACCCCTCGCTTCCCTCCTGGCTCCTCTGTCTCGGACTGAGTTTCTTCCTCATGTTCCTCCCATGGCTTTTCAGCCCCGACCCTGGCAGCCAACTTCACTGGGCAGGGCTGGAGTCTTTTGGGGAGAGGGATAAGAGAAGGGAAGGAGAAGGGAGGGCAGCTACTCCCCAGTTGCTGTCATGGCTCTGTCCCTTTTCTCTTCTGGGTACAGTGGGGGAAAGGACTGCTGTCATTGGAAAGCCTGCTGCTAGGATCCATGGCACTGGGCACTGGGACTGCCAGTCCCAGTGTGGGACACACCTGAGGCAGGGGGAGGAGCCTACAGCTGGCAGTCCTCCATAGGCCTTCCTCCCCCTTCCTCCACCTTCCTCCCACCTGCACTGCCCCACTCAAGAGCAGTGAGGCCAAAGAAAGACTCAGAAAAGTGTTCACCAGACCCAGCCCTTGCTAGAAACACTTGTGGGCCTGCTCTGAATGTCTGCCTGGCTTCCCATGGAGTAGGACTAAGGACTAGAGCCTGCAGGGAGGGAATAGGGTAGGCAGGACAGCAGGGTCTGTGTCCAAATCTTGGGCAAGAAGCTCTGCCTTGGGGTCACCTACAGCAGGGCATGGCCACATGGGCTGCCCAGGGAGCCTCAGGGAAGCAGGGGTTGGGGTGTGTTGTAAACTCTGTGTGTTGAGGTGAAAACCCTCTACTTGCTTGCTCAGGATTTTTTCCTTTTCTTCATGTCAGTGTCATTCTCACCAGACCCTTTCCTCTTTATTGGGTCTGAAAGTAAATTCCAATAAATTCCTCCAATTAAAGTTGTTCTACCCATAAGAATCTCTTAGCCAGAGCTTATTTAGCCTTCAGGATGGGTCAGTGGGTTGGCCAGCTGATCAGTTGGCTCAGAGGAGATGGTGACTACTCAGAGGTTAAAGGAACTTGGGCCATACTCCTTTAGCTGACAGGATGCATGTTTGGGGGGGGTTGCCTGGTGGGGTAGGGATGGGAGCTATTGGTGAACAGGTGTTTCATTTTGGGGGTCCATTTTGGGGGCATCTCTTCTGTAGGGAGTACTCTCAGGGTCCTAAGGATTACCAAGGTGTCCCTACCCTTTATGCTTCAATTTCCACAGGGCTCTGCGGGGCTGAGCAGCAGTGGGGGGAGGCTGGGGGCACCAGGGTTTGGTTTCCTGCCATCCAATTGAATTGTGCTCTGGCCAGACATCTTCCAGGTGGTCATGCTGAGCCTCCAGGTACTTAGAGGGTGGTAGGGCTAAGCAATGGCTTCACCCAATCTTGGGATCCTAGGAAGAGGGTGATTTGGCAGGAGAAATCTTGGGGTCCTCAGTTCCTTGGGCATAGGCTCCTCGAAGACTCTGGTCATGGTTCCTTCTGAGATGTGGTGAGGAGTCAGGGAGGTGATGTCTGTTACAAGCTGAATTCTGTCTCCCAAAATTCATGTGTTGAAGCCCTAACCCCTGGTACATTGGAATGGGGCTATTTGCAGACAGAGCCTTTAAAAGGGTGATTAAGGAAGATGAGGTCACTGGGGTGGGGGTCCTAATCCAATGACTGGTATTCTTATAAGAGGAGGTGGTCAGGACACATACACACAGAGTGATGACCACATGGGGACACAGAAGACACTGCCTGCAAGCCCAGGACAGAGGCCTTGGGAGGAACCAACCCTGCGACATCTGGACTCCAGGACCGTGGAGAAATAAATGCTGTTTAAGCTGCTGGGAGTGTGGTATCTGTTTCCACAGCCTCAGTAAAGTAGCACAACATATATTAAAGTGAGGACACAGGTCTGTACAAAGTAGTTGTCTGCTAGTGACCTTTGATAGTGTCTCACATGGGCACTGGGAACACTGGGCTGGGAGTTGATGTCCCCAGGCTTCTCCAAGTTTCGATGATAAATCTGTTTTCCCAGGACACTAAGGTCAAGGTGACCTTTAGCCTTTCTCCCAGGTCAAGCAGCCCAGGACAGAGGGAGGGTCCCTAGTGCCCCTGCCCCACTCCCAGGTTTTGTGCCAGGCAGTTAGGAAGACACCAGGTGTCTGTATTCTGGGGATGCTTTGATGATGGGGAGCCCCCTTTACATGTAGGAGACAGGCTCTTGGCCTTGGTTTCTATAGAGGGGAGCTGGCACGTGGATTGGTGGGATGTTTCCAGCGTTTAGCTGCAGATTTATGTAAATGTGGATTATGGAATTTGGTCCCAGTCCTTCCTTCCCCTTTTCCCTCCCCTGCCCTGGAACATAGTGGGTGTTAGAGCCCATTTATGGGCAGATTTCTGCTGTCAACGAGCAGCACTTAATTCTCAGGCAAATGTCTACTTATCTCACAGTACCATGGGCTTAGGCATCTGCAAGGGACTGCCTCTCTCAGATGGGAAAGGCATGGCCAGGGTTGGGGACTTGACCACACAACCATACCTATGGTCTCTTGTCTTCATCGTAATAGTCACAGAGGCTGCTGGGAGCTCGGTGTGTGTGTGTGTGGGGGGGTCCCTGCAGCCAGGCCACCCTCTTCCCTGCAGTGTGACTCTGTCCCTTTCCCTTTCTGAGGTTCAGCTTCTGAGATAACAGGGACAGTCATGGATGGTAATAGACCCCAAGAGTGGCTATGGGGACAAGGCTAGTGGATTTGCAAGCACCCTGTTTCACCTTCCTGCACACATGGAACTCAGCCACCTGACACTTGACCTGCCAAAAGCCTATCTTCAGTTTAGAAAGATGCAGGTGACAGGACACTGGCATATAGGAAGCTGAAAACCAGGCAATGAGTGTAGTTAGCCCACGCTAAGCTAGGTCTCCCACGCCCATCCCTGGGAAAGGACAGGAAGAGCAGCCAGCCCTGCCAGGAAGATAGACCGCAACTCAGAGGTAGCTCCCAGAAGAGTGGACCCCCTTGAGCTTCCCTGGAGTTGTGCAGAGGTGACCAGGATATCATGCACAGGGATGAGGTCCAGTGAGTGTTATGGGTCAGGGAAGGGCTGGCCTGGGCAAGGCTTGCTGTCAGTTCTAATCACAGGATCCCAGCATGTGTGGAACCCAAGCTCCATTCTGCAAAACTGAGGTTGTCCTGCTCTTCTACCCCATCCTCACAGGGGGCCACAGGTCCCCTAGGTGACAGTGACCACTTGACCTTGGCTCTTGTCTTCCCCACCGAGCCCCTTCTCCCTCTGGTTTCAGAGCCACAGAAACCACAAAATTAGTTCTAAAAAAATTACCCCTTCATTTTGTTGCTAATCCCCTAACTCCCTTAATTAAGTCAATGGTAGCCTAAATTGTTCTAAACATCTTTTGGGGGATTAGATATTTTAATCATCATTATCCAATGAATATTTGATTGTATAGCCATCATATAATCAAGAGTAAAAATTATAATCCAAAAAAAAGGCATTTAATAACACTTTAAAAGACTAGGTATTTGATAAAAGGCATTAGAGGATTAGGTGCTGGATTGAAAGACTGGATTGAGCTTTGCAGTCAAGGACTTGAGCTATCATTTTATTTAAAAAATAAGACCACAATTTAAGAAAGAAAAAAAAAAACCAGAAAACTGAGCTATTGCGTTTTCTCCCCTACCACACCCCACTCTTCTTGATATCAAGGTGTTGTATTTGAACATCTGTTTTAGAAGTAATTTTCATAAATATCATCTGGTTGAGGGTTTCAGCAGTTTTATGGAAGACCTGAATCGGCAGAGCTCACGTCCTCTGGCTGGCACCTTAGATTAGGCTGTGAGAGTCCCACAGGGGAGGTCAATGCACCTAATCCCGGGCAAGGACTCTGAGGCCCGTGCATTTGGGAGGTAGCCCCCTGGCTTTGCTGCTGCCCACTGGGCACCTTCCCTGACACTCTGAGTCCTGTGGTGGGCAGCTCCAGACTATACCTGTAGTGACCACTCCCACACTTCTCACCTCACCAAACCCAGATGCCTGTCCCTGCCTAGCACCTGCCATCCTGGGCATGGGTGCCCTTGGAGGCCCTGCCCTCTCCTCATGCACCGGCTGCAGGGGCTGGTGAGATAGCCCTGTGTATCCCCCTCTATTGACGTCTGCTGAAATCATTTGAGACAAAGTTACTGCACAGGCATTAGAGCCACTTTTCAGAGTGAAACATCTGTCATTTAGCACTATGACGCTATGGGGACAGCACTTTAGAACAATCTTGTTGCATTTAATTTATTTTCTTCCAAATACTACAGAGAAAAGGGCAAATTTCTACATGCTGTGTGTGGACAAATTCACCTCCTGCTGGGTCAGGAAGCCCCCTCCCCTCAAAGAACGTTCCTCTGTCCTCCAGAGACCCTCTCAGCTCACCATCTTGGGCAGACTGATTTATTCCTCTCAGGCCTGCTAGGGGGGCTGCCGTGGGAACACAGCTGGACCACTCTCTGGATGTCCTGGTGACAAAAGAGTCAATGTGTAGGTGAAAATTCAGCATGGTTGGGGAGAAGGGAGCAGCTGGGAGCCCTCCTCACCCCTCTCGTTCCTCACTCACGTCATCCTCCCAGCACCCAGAACCTAGGCCCTGCCAGAGCCTGGACTTCCGGGACCTATGTGTCCTTCCTACAGCCTGAGGCTGCTGCTGAGTGAGGCCTTTGTCAGGTGTCCCTTCCCCACCCAGAAGCAACTGTGAGCAGCCCACCTCCCCCACCTCCCACCCACGCTTAGGGGAGCTGGCACGTTTAAAAGTCCTTTCCAGTCCTCATGTTTCTGGCCCTATTGGGAGGGACTCTGAGGGGATGATAGAGGGACTCTGTTTTACACTGGAGGAAGCAGAAACTCAGAGAGGTTCAGATACTAGCCTGAGGATGCACTGCTGGGCAGAGGCTCAGCAAAGATGCAGAAACAGGCGTGTGATGCTGCAGCTTGGCCTTTCCCGAGCCTGCTTCCCCAGGAGGGCTCCCTGGGAGGCCTGGGAGGGCATGAGAGGGCTTTGGACTGAATTGCAGTCTCGGAGGCTCTGCTTTAGGCCTCCAAGTTGAGGGCAGCCACTGCTCTCATCAGTCTTGCTGCTGACGTGGGCCAATTCTGCTCATCTGAAATAACAAGCCCCTTCCTCCTGGCTACATGAGAGCTGCCATCGGCCCTGGGAACCCCTTTGGCAGAGAACCCTGTGGCAGAGAGTGACCATCCTTCCCTGCTCCTGTCTCACTATCTCTACCTTATAGTCAGCCTGTTGAGGATCACTGAGGTGTCCTCTCCTGCCCAAGACTCTGGATAGATTATGAGGGGTCCTCCCCCGCCCTATGCTGGCTCTGGTCAGGCCAAGACCCATGTAGGAGTCACCTCATAAAACCCTCTCAATGTTAGGGAAGGAAACTGAGGCCTAAGGAACCAGGGCTGTCATGCAGATAGCTCTCACCTGTGCTTTGATTTATAATTGTAACATCAGCAGCACCATGCTGGTAGCTTGAAACTAGCCACAATAGGACATCTCCCTCTCAGAACTCAGTGAATGCCGTGAATCAGGACTTTGCTTTTTTCTCAGGGAGCTTGTGGTCATCACAGATGGCCAAGGTATGACAGTACCCACAAGGGCACTCCAACATGCTTAACACTGCAACCTCCTTGACCCTCAAAACACCCTTGTGAGGCAGATGGTGGTGTTCTCATTCAGATGTGCCAAGATTTGTACAAGGGTAGAGATGTGTTTGAGTTGAGGGGTGTCAGACTCCAGAGAAAACCCAAGGTCTGGCTCCAGGGCACTGTCCTCCCCCCTAACAATAAGCCCAGTAGCAGGCATTGGCATGCCCAATTACAGGTGGGGAGACTGAGGCTCCAAGCAGCTACAAGTCTTACTGAGATCAGTCTAAATCTGCAGTGATGGGATGAGGTGTGCTGAATGTGTTGGGAGCTGCTGTGGGGGTCTTGGGGATGTCTTGGGATAGGGCTGCCCTCGCCATCTGGGGTGGGGAGACAGAAGTGTTCTGGGAGCACAGAGCTGGGGTGTGCAGAGGAAGGGGTGCTGTCCCCTGCCATAGCCCATGAACTCCCAGTCTCTCGGGGCCTGATCATAACAGCACACCATACCCCCCTCCCAGGAACCAATAACTTGAGACAAGGCCTGGCTGGGCGCCTGTAAGCTCAATGGTTAGAGCATTGGCCCTGTGCACTGGGGGTGGCAGGTTCGGACCTGGCCCTGGCCTGCTAAACAAAAAAAACAAAACAAAAAAACCCCAACTTGGGACAAGGTCTGGCTATTCCTCCATTCTAGTCCTCCTCCTGTGGTTCTCCAGTGACTCCTGCTCTCTCAGGTCTTCCACTTCCCCACCTATGACATGAGGGGGCTGATGTTTACCTCACGGTGGAGGGCCATGCCCAATTTCTCCTCAGGGTCTTTGGGTGCACATGCTGTGGAAGTCCCACCCGTCCCCATCTGGGGGCTGCACTGGCCTGGGGCACTTTCCTGGGGCCTGGACCCACTTTGAGGGTGAGGCAGTGTGGCACCTGCAGGTCAAGGGGGAAAGGGTGGGGCTTCTGCATCCCTCCTCCTCTGGGTGCACTCCTGGACAACCACTGGCCCTTTAATGCCCCACAGCCCTCCCAAGGCTTCTCTTGACTTTTCTCTAAGCCCCTTGGGGCAGGCAAGAAGGGGCCAGTTCCTGTTATCCCTGTGTTTCCCTGACTGGCCTCCGTGGGTGGCACCCAGTTGGTGTTTGCTGCATCACACTGGAAGGGTCATTGGGTGGGGACAGAGAGGCCAGACAGGAGGACTGGGCATAGCCACCAGGTGAACCCTTCCTCATCTTCCTCACCTTCCTGGGCCTTCTGGGACTCCCTTTCCTCTCCTCTCTCCCAGGAGGTTCTGGGGGCTGGCAGGGGCTGGGCTGAGTTCCTGGGCCCACATGGGATGGGGCACACACCAGCTAGCCCTGTCTGCACTGGGGCAGGTGGGGGACCCTACCCTCAAGGCCCCTCCCATTGTGTTGGATCTTCGGGTCAGCACAGATGTGACCAGGGGGCTGAGTCTTGTTAGTGGTTGTGGGGCAGATGTGGGTGCAGCAGCCACTTGGGCAAATTGTTTCTCTCCTGGGCACTTGTGTTTGATTTGAAGGGGCCCAGGCACCTCTGAGCATTCAGTCTCCCATCAAATGGCATGAATAATTTAGTCTCTAATTAAAAGTGAGGTCAAGCGATGAAAAATGGCTGGACTCAGGGTGTTTAAATTGCTGGCAGATCAGAGGCAGTGGGCTGGGGGTCTCTGGTTCATACACCAAACCTGCAGGGCCCCAGCTCCCCATGCCAGCCATAGGGTCCACCCAGAGGGACCGTTTCTTTCTTTCTTTTTTTTTTTTTTTTGAGACAGAGCCTCAAGCTGTCCCCCTGGGTAGAGTGCCGTGGCATTACAGCTCACAGCAACCTCCAACTCCTGGGCTCTAGCAAGTCTCTTGCCTCCGCCTCCCAAGTAGCTGGGACCACAGG
>CAUYTI010146863.1:0-10982 GCA_963575145.1 Galago senegalensis | reverse complement strand
GCCCGCCACAACGCCCGGCTATTTTTTTGGTTGCAGCCGTCATTGTTGTTTGGCGGGTCCGGGCTGGGGATTCGAACCCGCCACCTTAGGTGTACGTGGCTGGCGCCTTAGCCGGTTGAGCTATAGGCGCCGAGCCTCTAAGCAGAATTTTGCCTTCTTTCTATAGAATTACATACATCCATTACCTCAGCTCACAGACATATTTATTTCTTTGATGGAGAATCTAAATTTATCTATTGATTCACTGTAACAAAAGTGCCAGTCAGTTTCAAACTGAGAGATCTATTTCTTTTTGTATCTCAACCTTTCACTTCTATTCTCATTTTTAAACAACTTTGTGAGAAAACATGTACTATTTTGCTGTACAATCATTATTATTATACCCATCATGATACCCATACTCATCATGATTATACCCATCATAGCTTTTTATGAGGATATGCTCTATTGGGCTAAGCATGTTACCAGTGGTATAACTTATAATTGCTGATTTGGTTCCATATACCCTTTCCTCCTTCTCTTAGTAAACTCTTTAAGCCAAGACTCCTTCCTCCAAATTTCACTCAGGTTCTGTTTGATTTTTAAGTGTAGATTGAGTTTAGTCAAAGGTATTCATCATGAATAGGCATCATGAATTAATACAGAGTTTTGATTGTTCGCTTCAAGAGTAAACAGTAACAACCCTATCACCAATTTTTGTAAATAGATTTATATTATGTATGTGTCCTTCTGTGGATCTGTCTGCTTCTTATATAATATGCTTAATCTTCCTTGATAGATAGGTATCAGATATGAGTATAGATGATAAAGATGGAGATTGAATCCCTCTCTTTCTTTGAATGAAATAAATAGAAATGAACCTTTTGATTTTATTTTTCTGTCTCTTCCACTGGATTACATGCAACACTGTGCTTTCCACGCTGGTATAGGAGTGTGCCTACTTAATAGATATGAATACTTCAAGGTTCATTTTCATACACAATCTAAAGGAGATTCAAGAGAACAAAAGAGAAACAAAGGGAAAATTTAGGACAGTCATTTACAGTCTGGGCATGTGTTGTCCCAAGCTTCTGTTGTCTTTTTGCTAGCTCTTCCTTAGAGTTCGCATGGCTCAAAGGCCAAGGGTTAGAATTGCCTCTGTTGAAACCTTACTGCACTTGTCACATAGCATGAACTAAAGAAAAAAATAAAGTAAAACCCAAGAGGGAGAGGAGAATATCAGCCACATTCATAAACCATCTCTTTATCTCATAGGGTATAGCCTATAAAATGTAATAACCTCAAATCAAAACCTCTTACTTTAGCTACCATAGAAATTAAAGTGCCAAATGGCACCTATTTCCATGTGAATTGAAAGACTGAATAAATTATTACTTTTATCTTGTTTTACTTTTATATTTTTCAAATACTGTTAATATCTCATTTTTTGATAAATATTTATGTTCAAAAGAAAATTCTCCTGAGATGGAGTTGAGCTTCAAAATTGAGACTTTCTTTCTAAGGCCTCATGCTGCCATCCAACTACAACTAATTTGGGGGACAAAACTGCAGGATAAGCTAAGATTGTTCTTTGTCAGCAAGATCAATTAAATATACTGTATATAAAATCTCAATGCAATGGGATTGTGAAGCTTTAAACTGTTATAAATTATCATTAAGCTCAAGTTCAAGTAACTTGATGAGGTGAGGGATGTGTTAGATTGACTAAATCTTTCTATAACATATACATAGATCAAAATATCATATTTTACCCCATAAAGGTACATAATTGTCAATTAAAAATAAAAAGATCAGAATCCAGCTAAAAAATATTTGTTGTCTACAGTATTTCCTTTTGCAAACTAGTTGAGTTCTAAATGTTTTGTATGTATTTATATTTTAAACACTTGTCTAAATTAATAACATCTGAAAAATTCTAAACTACTAGAATTGTAATAGGAAATCAGAGGCAACTATAATCCACACATATTTGCACAGATGGGTTGCTCAAAATGTAAGATTTATGTATTGTGGACTGCTTAGGCTGAAGTATTAACTGCAAGTGGTAAGTACAGTTACACAACCAAAAAATGTGTATTGAATGGAAAAAAATTTAAAATTTGACCTCTTGACTTTGGAGTCTAAACTAATATAGAAAAGTCTGTTCAGAAACATGAATTACAACAAACTGAGTATAATCAACAATGAGTTAGGGTATACTTTAAAATAACTAAAAGAGAGTAATTGGAATTTTCCTAAGAGAAAACCTATGACAATTGTCTATGGTAATGTATACTACAGTCACAGTGATTTGACTAATTCAAACTGCAGGCCTATATCAAAACATCACAAGTACCCTATAAAAATATACACCTATTATGTATTCTATTATTTGGTGCCTGTATCTGAGTGTCTAGAGTGCCAGCCACATGCACCCACTGGAGCTGGCAGGTTTGAATCCAGTCCAGGCCAACTACAACCAAAAAATGTCTGGGCTTTGTGGTAGATGCCTGTAGTCCTAGCTGCTTCAGAAACTGGGGTAAGAGAATCGCTTAAGCTCAAGAGCTTGAGTTTGCTGTGAGCTGTGATGCCACTGCACTCTACCAAGAGTGACATAGTGAGACTCTGTCTCAAAAAAAAAAAAAATGAAAAATGAAAATAAAAAATATATGAAAAGAAACATTCATGAAATAAGAAAGGTAATAGCATAATTTACTACAAGAACAATACGTACTACATTTATTTGCTAAATGGGATGAAGCTTATTTCATCGTCTTGACCCAGTTTGGTGTGTTCCGACAGATCAGTTACAAGTTAAATATTTGTTGCCATTTAAAAAAATATTTCCATGTATTATTCATGTTTAGAATGCAGAATTCAATTGTGGTAATCACTGAAACTGTTTTTCATAAACTCCTCAACTCAATCCCTCATATCTGCAAACATATCCTGCATTCCAATATAATGTCGTAGGAGAAGAGGAGTGATACAGCTTTTTAAAAACTGGAAATTCTTGTGTGAACAGAATCTTTTATCTCTGCTTAGTCTACAGGGAAGTGTTACAATGATGAATGACTTTCAATTCTCCTACTTTTCTCTCCTTAGCATTACAAATTTTCATTCAGTACCCAACTTTCTTATCTGACATATTGTACTTCTCAGATTGAAAAGTCCCATTACGGGAGTATCTGAAACTTCCTGTCAGTAGTAAATCAGAACAAATTCTGCCTGTTTATAATTTCTGTCACTTTTTTACATGTACAGCACATTAATGTAACTAACACTCTGACTTAAATAAATAATGTTCATATTGTCACCCCTGAAAAGTTGCCTCGCATTCAATGATTAATCTCTTATAACAAATACAGAAAATTGCCTTTTCAAGTTCTAAGCCATCAAGGGCGAGGATCCAAAAGTCTTAAATCCTGAATTTCCCTCCCAAAGCTTTAATTTAAATTCGAAGTGGCTTTAGCCAGAAGTGTAAAGAAATCCCACACGAGGTAGATTTATTTTGCCAAATTAAAACATAGATGTTACAAATAGTGTCCCTACTTCCATTTACATAAAAATCAAATAATGAAAGAGAATAGGTCTGTTTTTTTCTTTACTTAAAACAAAACAAAAAACTGAAGGCGATGGTTTTAAAAGACATGTGTTTAAAAAGATGTAAGTATAATTTAAATTGTATTTTAAATTGTGTATTGGCTTCCTCCTCAATCTCTAGCCTATTCCTCCAAAATCGATGAAGTACGTTTGCTGAGGCAGTGGGGACCCGCAAATCTAAGAGTTCTGCTTGAGGTACTGGAGATAGAATTGCGGGAAGTAGTTTTATGTATTTCCCTTTTGGAAAATAACTTGCGTAGAAATGAAGAAACTTGCAATGCTTATGTGCATACGTTTCTTCTAGCCTGAGAAACCAGATTAAAAATTATACTTGATACCTGGTCCCTGGGGAAAGGAAAGGAACCCCAAACACCTCGAATGATGCATTGAAGGGTAGTGGTAGTGAATCACCAGTAAGACAATCACAGGGATATTTCCTACAAGGGTGTTAGGTTTAGCTCACAGCAAACAGAAATATCTGAGAAAATATCTATGCGTATGTGGAAAATAAATTGACTCATGAACCAATAAAAGTGAGGAAAAATCCATTTATATGATTCAAGATTGTGTCACCTGCATGGATTGTGACTGGTATGAGGAAAATATTTCTCATCCTATAACTTCTTACCCCACCCATTTGCAGCTGAAATAATTTAAAAGCTATAGCATGTGGAAGATTCAGGAAGAAAACAGATTATTTTTGAGCAAAAGCTCATGAAGTCAGTGACTGGACAGGGAAACAGGTATAGAAAAACCAGGAAAGAGCGTAACTTTGAGACAAGCCTTCATTTATATTTGAACCAGAAAAATAAAATTGGAATGAGAAAACATATAATAACCAGGTAGCTGGAAAAATGCATGAAAATTCTGGTGCAACACACCCACACCTCAAATATTGTTCCAGAACAGAGCTGAGAGTGGCCTCTATAACCCTGCCTAGCAGCCAGCTTAACAGTGAGCAATTTGATTCCTTGTCTTGATCACTGTGACAACACCTAAAGGTAGGGAAGATGTTAACCTTTTTTTGCAGGTGGCAAGTGTTGCTGAAACAGGATTTATCAGACAAGAGTTGGATGTACTTTTGTGCGGTTGATTAATGTTGTTGCAACCGCAGCCTGCCCTGAAGACTTAGACCTGTATCCATTGTTCAACTTACAGCATAGAACAAAGGATTTTTAAAACACTGACTTTAATAGCTTGGAAATAAGCAGTCATTTCTGAAGTATTAATAGGACAGTTTTGGTTATTAAAGGAAAGCATTGCAATGTGTGATAGTTTCAGAAACATTTGTAATTAAGCAATGAATATTTTAAAAAGATATTTAACAACTGAATAATGGTAGTATTTACATAATGACCTCATATGATGTTTCTCTTTTCCCCCCAAAATCTTTGTTTATTACCACTCACATAAAGATTGAGCAACTACTGTGGCTCAGATGCTCCATTAATCCTGGGAAATTATTTACTATCTCTGTGTTGTAGCTCATACCTAATAAGTATAATAATTCAGCCACATGAATGTGTAAAATCGGTAGGTACAAATTAGAAAGCTATTTCACACTTGATCAAAGTTTGCAAAAAATAGGGCAGAATATTAGTTTTTGACTGCAAATAATAATCTCATATGATTGCATGGAAAGTCACAATCCTCACGTGTTAAACAGATAACTGAAAAGGCAATTTACAAATAGAAAATAAAACTAGAAACTAAATGTGTATAGTCAGGGGTTTCAACCTGTGGCCATGGACTTCATGCAGATTTTGTGAGGACTTGTTTTAGGCTAGCTGATGGTGTGGGATATCATGAAAAGTGGGTATGGGCCTTTTTTTGGCTAATTACCTTTCAGTAGTATTTGCATATTTTTCGTGTGACCCAAGACAACTCTTATTCTTCTGACATGCATCAGAGAAAATAAAAAAGACTGGATACCTACTGGATGTAGGCAATCAACCTTAATAGGAATAAAAATAGTTCATTTCAACATAATGATGAGTTAAGTGAAAGGAAGACTACTTTTCAAGTGCTATATGTGTTCAACACAGCTTTAAGCTATTGTAATTCTGACAGATACGTATTGCTTATGTAGTACTCATGGGCTTTTTGTATATTTGATCATGATATTTTATCAGCTGCATTTCACAGACATGAACGTTTATCCAAAGAAATATTAAAACATCTATTCAATGTCACATAAGCAGCAATTTATATTAATTAAGTGTCTGTTATATAAAGGTACATGAATAATGCATATAATATTCACATATAATACAGTCTAGAGCAAGGGCAATGGTGCACAAATATTTCCTGGAAAGAGCCAGAGAATAAATATTTTAGTCTATCATACATACAAAGAGTAAAATACTCTGTCATTATGAAAACAGTCTTAGACAAAAATCTGTAAGTTCGTCTTTCTTTGAAAAAAAAACTTTATTTACAAACACAGGTAGCACACTGATTTGTTCTGTGGACCACAGTTTGCTATATCCTAGGACACAACATGTGATGTGGGTGTGGCAATAAGAGAAATGAATGAAGAAGGAATAACTCAACTTGCTTAGAGAGCTAGGGGCAGGAATGTCTATGCCCACTAAAGAATATATATATCTGGAGAATAAGAAGTTAAAAACCTACTGAGGGAGGAAATGTATTCCAGGCAGTGGGAACAGCAAATGCAAACAGTATGCTACTGCAGACTATCTTGATTTGAAAAATTAAAAGAGTAAAAGAGTACTTACTGAACTATAATTTAAAGCAAGAAATAAATGGCAAGGACAAATCTACACCAGAGCACTGTGAACCATGCTGAAGTATTCTTCCTTATTTTTTCTTTCTTTGGCCAGGGGCGGGTTTGAACCTGCCACCTCCAGTATATGGGGCTGTTGCCTTACTCATTTAAGCCACAGGGGCTATCTGTCATTTTTTCTTAAAAATGATCAAACCAAATATCTACATCTCTATTGTTGTGCCAGTACCATACTGTTTTGATAACTATAGATTTGCAGTATAACCTGAAGTCTGGTAATGTGATACTTCCAGATTTGTTCTTATTTCTAATTATTGCATTGGCTGGTCAAGGTTGTTTTTATGATTCTGTATAAAATGAAGTAATAATTTTTCATGTTCTTTAAAGTATGACACTGTCACTTTGATGGGAATTGCATTCATTTTGTAGATGGCTTTGGGTAGTATGGACATTTTAACAATTGATTCTTTCTAATCACAAGCATGATATGTTTTACCATTTGTTAACATCCTCTGCTATTTCTTTTCTCAGGGTTTCATAGTTCTTCTTATAGAGATCTTTCATATCCTTTGTTAGATATATTCCTAGATATTACATCTTCTTTTGCACTACTATAAAAGGAATAGAGTTTTGGACTATATTTTTGGCTTGACTATTGTTGGTATATGTAAAAGCTACTGATTTGTAGGTATTGATGTTGTATTCTAAGACACTGCTAAATTCCTTGATAATTTCAAAGAGCTTTGTAGTTGAGTCCCTGGGCTTTTCCAAGTATAAGATCATGTCATCCATGAAAGTCCTTGATAACTTCGAAGAGCTTTGTAGTTGAGTCCCTAGGCTTTTCCAAGTATAAGATCATGTCATCCATGAAAGTTGAAAGTTTAACCTCCTCTGTCTCTATTTGAATACCCTTGATCCTTTTCTCTTGCCTGATTGTAATAGCTAGAACTTCCAGTACTATGTTGAATAGTGGTGGTGACAATGGGCATCCTTGTCCAGTTCCAGATCTGAATGGAAATGTTTTCAATTATACTCCATTCAATGTAATATTAGCTGTGGATTTGCTGTAGATGGCCTCTACCAGTTTAAGAAATGTCCCATCTAAGACAATTATCTTAAGTGTTTTAATAATGAAAAGATGATGGATATTAGTAAAAGCCTTTTCTGCATCAATTGATAGAATTATATGTCTTTGTTTTTTATTTTATTGTGTAATGTATTATATTTATTGATTTATGTACGTTGAATCAACTTTGTTTACATGGATGGAATTGGAACATATCCTTCTTAGTAAAGTATTTCAAGAATGGGAAAAAGTATCCAATGTACTCAATACTTTTATTATATCAATATATATACACATACACATTCATATGAATAATAAAACAGAAATATAGTCTAGACAGAGAGAGGAGAGAGAAAGGTGAAAGGAAGGGAGGAGGGGAAATGATTGGTTGGAAGAAGGAGGGCATTTGGTGGTATTTTGCCTAATGTGCCAAATGCAAGGGTGTACTTCAAAATAATTAAGAGTAAATTATAAATGATAAATGTCTTACCGCAAAAAATA
Source organism: Galago senegalensis (assembly GCA_963575145.1). NCBI lineage: Eukaryota > Metazoa > Chordata > Mammalia > Primates > Galagidae > Galago > Galago senegalensis. The sequence goes on along the minus strand of CAUYTI010146863.1, from coordinate 3,087 downwards.
AGTGAAATGATGGGTATGTTAATCAGTTTTATTTAAGCATTCCATATTGTATATTAGATCATCATATTGTACTCCATAAATGTATACAGTTATGACTTAATAAAATTAAATTAAAAATAAAATAAGGGAACCAGTTTAATGGTTTTATGTCTTGGAAAATGAGAGTGTCTTAGAATGGCTTTCTGGAAATACACATAGATGGAGGGATATAAGCAGGAAATATTTTATGATTTACTTTGCTAGAAAAGAAGAAGGCAGGATTAGGGAGACAGAGACAGTGAAGTGCCATGCAATTCCACTTGAAGTCACAGACTGTTTTACAGGAAACTCTATCAGGCATGAGCCTCCAAAGTTATATTAAATTCCAACAAGAGGTGAAGGTCTTTGAGTATCCTATCAATCAGTCTCTGTTAGAGTGTGCTCCACAGAGGAAGGGGTTGGTTTCCCAGAAGGAGGGTTCTGGGCAAGTTTTGTGAGACACTTCACTTAGACTTGAGTAATTTCCTGTAGGGGACCCCGCCTTGTGCTGAGCTGAGAGCAGCAGCTATTCCTTGTGACTAGGAAAATCTCCTAGCTGTTTTATTCTCGGAAAAGGAATTTGGAAGGATGGTCACAGAATAGTCTAGATTAGTGTTTTGATAAGGTTATTTTGGCTGTATAGAAAAGAGAATTAGGGGATCAAAGATGGAAGCAGAAAAAGCAGCAGAGGAAGAATTATTATATGAGGGTTCAGATGAATTAAGATAATGGTAGTAATAAAAATGGTGTATAACTGTCAGGATGAGAGATTATTTTGAAGGTATAATTGGTGGGTTTAAGAATAGATTTGATGTAAAGCATGAGAGAAATGGTGAGGTCCAAGACACATCTTGGTTTCTGCCCTACAGAATGGTAGTGTAAGTGCACCATTCACTGAGTTTTTGAATACGGAATCGGGACATGTTTGGTGGAAAAATGAGAAAATTTGTGCATGCTAAATCTGATGTAATTTTTGTACATTCAGAAGATGGTAATGAGTAGTGCATAGGATTTAGTGAGATAGAGCTCAAGGCTAAAGATAAAATTTAGGTCATTGTTTTAATCCAAGAAGACTGATGTCATGTATATGAATGTCATTTATCTGTGAATCATACAGATAAAAAGTAGCAGAGGATAAAGAAGGAAGTGTCTAATTTAATGGAAATGAATTGAGGAGAGTTTTTTTTTTTTTAAATGAAAGAATAGGCAACAACATTGATTGTTACCAAGTTAATACTGAGACAGATGTCAACGGAAGTAAAAGAGGGACATTTCAGTTGGATTTAACATCAACAGGCAGACTGGAATGGGTTTAAAAAATAAAGGGTACATGAAAAACTTAAAAAAAGTGAGAAATATTTGAAGATTTTGATTTTGATGAGGAGGGAATAATACCATATACATCACAAATGTCCAGAACAAAACATGTTCATATATTAAACGAATCTGTTCAACAATCGGAATATAAATCAAACATTATTGGCAAATGAGAAATCTCTTCTCCCTTTCGATCCATACCCCTATTGATAAGAAATATCTATTTCTAAAAGCGTAGGTTGATTTTGACTATGTACTTTGTATGAATGAAATCATGTAGGACATAATAATCTGGTACCTGGCTTTTTTTATTCCCCTCTCAACATTGTATTTATGAAAAATGTCCCTAAAATGACATGTAGTTGTAGATTATTCATCTCTGCTCTACAGTATCCTACAACGTATTTATCCTTTCTACTGTTGATAGTTATTTGGTTCGTTTATTGGAGACTATTATGAAAATTACTGCACAAACAACCTAAATGCCCAATTCAGGAATGGATTAACAAACTATGGCACATGTATACCATGGAATACTATTCAGCTGTAAGACGTAAGAAGATGGTGACTTTACATCTTTTGTATTTTCCTGGATGGAGGTGAAATACATTCTACTCAGTAAAATATCACAAGAATGAAAAAGCAAATATCCAATGTACTCAGTACTACTATGAAGCCAGTAAATGACCTAATTTATGGCCACATAGGAGAAAACTCATTTCAATTCAAGTTGGGAAGAGAGGGAGTGAGGGAGAGGGAAGGGAACACATTTGGGGTGCTCCCGCTTAGTGGGCACAACATAGAGATATATGGCAAACATTTTGGGTGCAGGACACAACTACAAGAGGGGCTCTACCTAACAAATTCAAATACTATGATCTGGCTGTTTGTACTCCCACATTAACCTGAAATTAAAAAAAAATAATAATAAGCTAGACATAAATATTTACGTGAACATATGTCTTTCCTGTTGGTGCATACGAAACTAGAATGAGTTTTCTGTGTCCTCACTTATACATATTAGCAGCTTTAGATATTATACATATTTAGCAGCTTATACATATTAGACACTTTTGCAAAGTAATTTTACAAATGTACACCCCAATCAGTAGTGAACAGGAGTTTCAGTGGTTTCCTATCCTTATTTATACTTGACGGTTTATTCATTTAGTGCATTGGTTCTTGCTATTCAGATGGAGTGGAGTGAAATTACACTGTAGCATTTCATTGCCTGGAAAAGCACTTCATCATATGCTATTGGCAATTTGGATATTATTTTATTGTGAAGTTTTTTCACAAGTGTTTTGCCTGTTATTTCTAGTATGTCATCTGCCTTTTTCAGTCATAGATTTATAGAAGTTCATTATAGTTTTAGGACATGTTATTTTGTTGAATAAATAGGGTGGGATTTTTTTTTTCTCCTACAATTTTACTTGTATTTTTTCCTAAGCATTGCCTTCTTTATAAACTAAACTTTATTTATTTTAATAAAATTTAATTTTTCATATTTTGTCATTTTATTGCACCTCTGCATTCATTTTTTGCTGCATGCTCCAAAGTGAAAAGGTATTTTCATATGTGTTATTCTCAAAGCTGTATTTTACTTTTCTTTTTTTTCTTTTTTTTTTTTTTGAGACAGAGCCTCAAGCTGTCCCCCTGGGTAGAGTGCCGTGGCATTACAGCTCACAGCAACCTCCAACTCCTGGGCTCAAGCGAGTCTCTTGCCTCCGCCTCCCAAGTAGCTGGGACCAC
>CAUYTI010146861.1:0-26201 GCA_963575145.1 Galago senegalensis | reverse complement strand
TACAGCTCACAGCAACCTCCAACTCCTGGGCTCAAGTGAGTCTCTTGCCTCCGCCTCCCAAGTAGCTGGGACCACAGGCACCCGCCACAACGCCTGGCTGGCTATTTTTTGGTTGCAGCCGTCATTGTTGTTTGGCGGGTCCGGGCTGGGGATTCGAACCCTCCACCTTAGGTGTACGTGGCTGGTGCCTTAGCCAGTTGAGCTATAGGCGCCGAGCCCAGAGTTTTTATTTTTGATGAACTCCAGCTTATCATTTATTTAATTTATGGACTGCACCTTTGGTGGTATATCTAAAAAGTTCTCACCATACCCAAGTTTGCCAGAATTTCCCCTACGTGCTATTCTAGGAGTTTTAACAGTTTTTCACTTTACATTTAGTTTTATGGTCCATTTTAGTTAATTTTCATAAAGGATATAAGGTCTGTGTCTACACTTCTTTTTTGCATGTGGGTGTCCAGTTATTTCGGCACTATTGGTTGAAATAACTACTTTTCTCTTTATATTGCCTTTGCTCCTTTGTGAAAGATCACTCGATTATATAAATAAGTATTTATTCCTAGGGATCTCTATTCTTCTCCATTGATTTCTTGTTCTATTCTTCCACCAGTGTCACACTGCCTTGAATATTGTAGCTTTGTAGTAAGTCTCATAATTGGATAGTGCCAACTCTAACTTTGTTCTTCTCCTTCAATATTGTGTTGGCTACTCTGAGTCTTTTGCCCATTCATATTATAGCTCAGAATGAGTTTACTGGCATCCACAAAAATATCCTGGGGGTTTTATTGGGACTACATTGAATCTGTGAATCAAATTGGGTAGAATTTCTTCAATATTGACTCTTCCTACACAGAAGCATAGAATAATCTCTTAATGTATTTAGTTCTTCCTAAAGTTTTTTCCATCTGAGCTTTATACTTTTCCTCATATACATTTTGTACACAGTTTTTAAGATTCATATATAAGTATTTCATCAGAGGTTGTTAATATAACTGGTATTATGTTTTTAATTTCAAATTCTATTTGCCTACTCTCAGTATATAGAAAAAGTACTGATCTTTGTAGATTAATCTTATATCCTGCAACTATAGTTACTTATTATGTCCAGAAGTTTCTGTTGTTGTTGTTGTTGATTAGTTTTAGATTTCTACTTAGACAAAAAAGACCTGGTACCTAAAATACAGAAATTATTCCATAACATTGAGAAGGTCTGAAACCTCCCAACTCATTCTATGAAGGCAGTATCACCTTGTCACCAAAGCCAGTAAAGGACACAAGACAAATAGGAAACCACAGACATGATCCCATATAAATATGGATGTGAAAATCCTCGGTAAAATTTGCAAAACAAACTTACCAGCACATAAAAAACATAATCCACCAGGTCCATGAGGGCTTCATCCCAGGGATGCAAGAATGGCTCAACAGATACAAATCAATAAATGTGATTTACCACATAAACAAAAGCAAAAACAAAGACCATATGATCATCACAAGAGATGTAGGAAAAGCATTTGACAAAAGTCAGTGAGTTTTGACCAGTTTATGCCCATTTTATTTACCAATATAAACAAGATACATAATGTTTCCCATCACCTGCAAAATCTCCTGTACCTTTTCCTCACCACTGCCTTCCCCACATCCTCATCCCCAGCCAATGATTAAATCACTTTCTGTTCCTAAGGATTTTCCAGGGTTCCACATACACAGGATTATTTTGTATATTTTCTTCTGTGTTTGGCTGTTCCTGATCAACACATTAAGAGCCATCCATGTTGTTTATACTTATCAGTAGTTTCTTCCTTTGTATCAATCAATATTAACCCTAGAAGAAACTGCCAAATGGTTTTCCAAAGTGGGTGTATCATTTTATAGCTCCATTAGCAATGTAAGAAAATTGTCATTGTTCTATATCCTCACCAATACGTGGCATTGTAACCTTTCTAATTTAATGGGTTGTGGTGATATCTCTTTGCTGTTTGTATTTGCATTTCCCTTTTAACTATGATGTAGAGTATTTTCTAATGTATTCTCCCAGCTTAGCAGCTATAAGAACTAATATCTGATATTTATAGAAATCAACCAGTCAGCCCTAGAAGCGGGCAACCTCTATGCTTCCCAAAGCATCTCAGCTATGCCATTTAATTAAAAATAGTAAATATAAATTGCCCAAGATCCCATTCTTATTAAATTTTGGGGCACAAATGCCCCTAGATATATGTTAATGATTGCTTAGGGGAATAAGTGACTTATTTATAAAGATTTCCAAAGGGTTGTTAAAATCCAAAAATATGAAGATGAAAATATAATAATTACAGAACATTCACCCTACCTGAAGCATCATATTGAATATTTTACATACATCATCATAATATAACAATGTAGGCTTCACAGTCCCCATTTACCGATGAAGAAACAGAAGTGACTAATCCTACAATGTCACATCATTTTGTGTGAATAGAAAACAGCACCTGGTAATTGGAAAACAGTTTTTAATCACAATGGAAAAAATTCCTCCATTCTTATAAGAATAGCAAGAGTGTAATGTTTCCACATATTGGAGTGGTAAGAGTTTAACCAAGTTTATTACAAAAATGATGTTGAGACTATAAAAAAGATTTAAATAAGGAAAAAATATTATCTGATCTACATTAAAATGACCCTTTATGAAGCAGTTTGGGGCATAAATGGTAAAGTGGCCAGCCTGGTGTTAGGAAGGCCTGACTAATAGGCTATCACTGTGGTTCTCAGACTGGGCCCCAGTCCAGCAGCATCAGGAGTACCAGAAACTGGTAAGAAATACCACCTCTCCAAAATATCCCAAGACTTACTGAAACAGAAAGTCTAGACTGGGACCTGAAAATCTATGTTTCCAATACACTAAAAATAATGGTCAACATCTTCTAAGTTTCCTTGAAAGAGTTTCTTTTCCGTGGTGTACATATACCACAGTTTATTGATCCATTCGTGGATTGATGGGCTCTTGGGCTTCCGTTTCTTCAAGGGAAGTGGGTGTGGCCCGCCTGAACGCATCACGAGGTGAAGCAGTTTCAAGACTGGCAGTCCTACCCAGGATGAAGGTGCAGCACTTGGAACCCAAGGTCACGGAGGCTGTCAGGGGCAGGAGTTGAGGAAGCCCCCCTCACCCCCTGTGCTGTGGCCACCAGGCTTCCCTCCTGTCCTGAGCACCCAAACCAGGTCACATTTGGGGTAGCGGAGTAATGGCCAATCCTGGAAGAACCTAGAAGGGGATGCAGTATCCTCTGTGGTCTCGGGAGGACACAGGGCCTGTGCCACCTACACGCCAGGGAGCGTACAGGTGTTCAGTGAGATCCTAGAGCTTACATACCCGACAATGAGGGGGGTGACCAGGAGGTCAGGGAGGGAAACCAGGAGCCATGCAGACAGAATCCCTTTCCCACAAAGGCTTATAATTTAACAAAGAAGAAAGAAATGGAAAGATGTGGCAACCTCCCTGTGTAATAAGCAGGTGGGGGAAATAGCCAGCTTACTTAAAGGTCCCGGAAGGTCCCCCTGAAGACAGTGTCAGAGTAGGACCTCGCAGATGGGGCAGACACAGCTTATCCTTCAGCACCAGAGGATTTCTGTGGGTAAATCAGCCAGGATTGATGCTTACATCTCCCACGGTCAGGGAGACCCATAACGCCTCCCACCACCCAGGAGGCTGCTTTACGGGAGGCAGAATTTTTACATTTTTCTTCCTTTCTCTCTTTCTGCTTCTTTCTCTCTCTTTCTGCCCCCCCCCATCTGGGTCTGGCTTGGGTCTCCACATACAATCCTTTTCATACCCCCCACATTGTCAGGTATGTAAGCTCTCAGAATCTGTCATCTGACCCATTCGTAGATCCATCCTCTGGCCTTTAACATGTGCCCTGAACAGCACAGCAGCTGGGCATCCGGAAACGCTAGACGGGGGGTCACACCTGGGGCTGAAGCCAGCTTCTGCTGAGAGGGGCTGATAACGACTGCTGGAAATGAACCCAGTTGTGCTTTACAAAACTGTGCAAAATATTTACAAAATATAAAATACTGTACGTGTTGGCCACCTCTTTGTAAAATTTTGTGATGAACATTTCATAAATAAGGATACATTAGCTACAGTTTCCCATCTTCCTTATGCGTGGCAACTTTAAGGGGGACTTTGGGGTCATACTATATTTAGTAGCTATTCATAAATAATTCTTACTGTGACTCTCGATGTGTATGTGGCTCTGTTCTGCTAATGTGTGTGCTTTTTCTTTATAAGGCCTGGTGACCCAGCCCTTCGTGGATTGTGGACCACATGCTCTGGACATGTGTAGCCTGTATGGGACTCCCTGTTGGGGTGCCTAGCAACACAGTGTTCACATGGAACACATCTGAGCTGGAGACCAGGAGTCCAAGTCTCCTCTCATTACCTGCTCCCAGTATGAGCTCCCGGGGCTGGCGGGGCGGGGGGGGGGGTGTCTAGCAAGGTGGCTTCCCTCCTCCTCTTGTTCCATGACCCTTTAGTTCCTGGGAATGAAGCTTTGCCAGCTTCAGTACTGAATTAGACATCAAGGACAAAAGCCCTGCAGTGTGTGCAGGGATAGCAGCTATCTCTGGAGGGGTTAGGATGCCCTCTGGGCAGGGGAAACTGGACAGGATCCCATTTTATGATGACTTGTTAATTAAAAGGGGAAAAATAGGTCACATTGATGCTTAAAATTATAGTGGCTTACAGACATTCAAATAACTTATATATCAGAATTTTGTGTTACAAACAGTGTGTTGTCATGTGAACTTAATGTGCTTATGCTGACAGTCCGGTAGCACAAATGCCATTAGGGGCACCATCTTTGAGCCCTGGGGGATGGCTTAATGGTCTCAGGCAGGGACTGTTGATAGTAATGTGTGTGTGTAAGACACAGAAAGGTAATGTGGGCTTTCATGTCTATGGCCCCACATTAATGCTGGCATGCCTCGAAAAAAAATCTCATTACATTACTTATTTCAGAATCAAAATGCTTCCATTATGAAGAACGAAAAATTTCACCTGTAGGAAAATTGGCACAGTTTGTTATTTTCCCAGCCTCAGTGCCAAGTATAAAAAAAATGCACTTTCTCCCACAATGAAATGGGATTACTTATTCTTTTCTTATTAATAAGTTTGAGTTCTCTTTGGATGCTGGTTATCAAACCTTTGTCAGAAGCATAACCTGCAAATATCCTCTCCTATTCTGAAGGCTATCTGCTATCTCTACTTACTCTGGTCGTGGCTGTGCAGAAACTTTTTAGTTTGATCAGATCCCAGTAATGTATTTTTGGTGTTGCTTCAATTGTCCCGGGGGTCTTCCTCATAAAGTATTCTTCCAGGCCAGTTTCTTTAAGTGTTTCTCCTGCACTCTCTCCAAGAATTTTTATAGCTTCATGTCTTAAGTTTAAATCTTTTACCCTGTGAGTGAATTTTTGTTAATGGTGAAAGGTGTGAGTCCAGTTTCAGTCTTCTGCAAGTCACCAGCCGACTCTCCCAGCACCATTTGTCAATCCTTCCCCCAATTTATGTTTTTGATGGGCTTATCGAAGATCAAATGATGATAAGTGTCTGGGTGCATCTCTTGGCTCTCAATTCTGTTCCATACATCTACCTCTCTATTTCTGTGCCAATACCATGATGTTTTGATCACTATAGATTTATAGTATAGTTTGAAGTCTGGTGGAGTGATTCCTCCTGCTTTATTTTTATTTCTGAGTAATGTCTTGGCTATTTGAGGTTTTTTTCTGATTCCGTATAAAATGAAGTACTATTTTTTCCAGGTCTTTAATGTATGTCCGTGGTGCTTTGATAGGGATTGCATTAAATTTGTAAATTGCTTTGGGTAATATGGATATTTTAACAATGTTGATTCTTCCCAGTCAGGAGCATGGTATGTTTTTCCATTTGTTAATATCTTCAGCTATTTGTTTTCTCAGAGTTTCATAATTTTCTTTATAGAGATCTTTCACATCCTTCATTAGGTAAATTCCCAAATATTTCATCTTCTTTGGCACAACTGTAAAGGGAATAGAGTCTTTGACTGTTTTTCGTCTTGACTATTATTGGCATATATAAAAGCTACTGATTTGTGAGTATCAATTTTGTATCCTGAGATGCTACTGTATTCTTTGATCACTTCTAAGAATTTTGTGGTTAAATCCCTGGTGTTTTCCAGGTATAAAATCATATCATCTGTGAGGAGTGAAAGTTTGATCACCTCTTATCCTATTTGTATACCCTTGATTGCCTTCTCTTGCCTGATTGCAATGGCTAAGACTTCCATTATAATGTTAAAAAGCAGTGGAGACAATGGGCAACCTTGCGTGGTTCCTGATCTGAGTGGAAATGTTTTTAATTTTACTCCATTCAATATGGTATTGGCTGTGGGTTTGTTGTAGATGGCCTCTATCAGTTTAAGAAAAGTCCCTTCTATACCTATGTTCTTAAGTGTTCCGATCATAAAAGGATGTTGGATATTGTCAAAAGATTTTTTCTGCATCTATTGAGAGAATCATATAGTGTTTGTTTTTTAGTTTGTTTATATGATGTATTTGTTTGTATTATATGATGTTTATATGATTTATAGATTTACATATTGAACCAACCTTGAGACCCTGGGATAAAACCATCTTGGTTATGGTTATAATTCATTTGATGTGTTGCTGGATTCTGTTTGCTAGGATCTTATTGAACATATTTGCATCTATGTTCATTAAAGATATTGGCCTATAGTTTTCTTTTCTTGTTGGGTCTTTTCCTGGTTTGGGGATCAGAGTGATATTTGCTTCATAGAAGTTGGGAAGTATTCTTTCTTTTTTGATGTTTTGGAAAAGGTCAAGTAATATAGGTACTAGTTCCTCTTTAAAGGTTTGGTAGAATTCTGATGTGAAGCCATCTGGTCCCGGAACAGAAGCTTCTCTGAAGAAGATAGGCACATGGCCTACAGACACATGAAAAAATGCTCATCATCTTTAATCATCAGATATATGCGAATCAAAACCACTTTGAGATATCATCTAACTCCTGTAAGAGTGGCTCACGTAACAAAATCCAAAAACTACAGATGTCGGTGTGAATGTGGAGAAAAGGGAACACTTCTGCACTGCTGGTGGGAGTGCAAATTAATATGTCCCTTTTGGAAAGAAGTATGGAGAATACTGAGGGATCTAAAAGTAGACCTGCCGTTTGATCCTGCAATTCCTCTACTAGCTATGTATCTAAAAGACCAAAAACCACTTTATAACAAAGATATTTGCACCATATTTGTTCATTGCAGCTCAATTCATAATAGCCAGGTGATGGAAGAAGCCCAAGTGCCCATTGACCCATGAGTGGATTAATAAATTGTGGTGTATGTATACCACTGAATATTATGCAGCCTTAAAAAAGATGGAGACTTTACGTCTTTTACATTTACATGGATGGAGCTGGAACATATCCTACTTACTAAAGTATCTCAAGAATGGAAGAAAAAATACCCAGTGTACTCAGTACTATTATGAAACCAATTTACAATCACACTTTCATATGAAGAATAGACCACAACTATAGCCCAAAATGAAGGAGAGAGAAGAGGGGGATAGGAAGGGAGGGGGAGGTCAGATAGAGGGAGGGTGAATGGTGGGCTCACACCTATGGTGCAAAATGCAAGGGTACATGTCGGATCTATTAGTATAGAGTATAAATGTCTTAACACAATAATTAAGTAAACAAGAGGAGGTATGTATTAACCAGTGTGATGTAAGCATTCCTAATTCTGTATAAAATTGGCACATTGTACCCCATAAATGAATTAATGTATACATGAAAAAAAATAAAAATAAAAATAAAAAAAATAAACTATTTGAATCATTTAACACTTAGGGAAAAAATGCACTTTCTGTTTGGGTAATTTTGCACAGCAGGGACTTTAAATTATTTACAACTCTCCTTATCTGGAACCAGAGGAAACATACTATTTTCCATGCCACAATTTACACTGCAAAATTTTCTTAGGAATCAAATGGGAGTAGGTTACTGATGTGTGCAAGAATCAGAGGAGGAACAAAGGACTGTCAAAAATCAAGGGGTCTTTCTCTCAAGGTGTATATGAGACCCTACCAGGACAGTGAACATCAAGACATGAGATGTAGAATTGCTCTCAGAAGCATCTACAAAATGGTTCCAAAACAAGGTGTTGTGAATGACTGAACGTTTGAAAGAAATGAACAAAACCTGGGTGTGGAATTGGAAGCTTGCGGGACAGGGGCTTCAGCTGGGGATGAGGTAGTGCTGTAAAGATCTGTCTGTATCTAATGGGATGCCAGCCAGGACTAGGGTGACCAGATTTTAACATCGTAAGGCGGGACAACATGGCCAGAGGGTGGGATTGAGGGGGTGGGGCAGGGTGGGGGTGGGGCAGGGGACAGGGCAGGGCAGGGCCTGACAACAATGCAAACTTTGATAAGCAGTTCTCGATAATCACTTCTCAACAATTATTTGTTATTATTACAGTTTAACATTATAAAATTAACAAAAATAATATAAAATTCATATTCTGGCAAAATAGCCACATGGCAGCCGAAAACCGTATATTCCCTTACTGCTCTCCCACCTCTTCGTGCATTCTTTCCAAAAATCGGGACTTTTAAAAAATGCCATGGGACGTGGGACAAATTGTTATAAGGCAGGACTGCCATGCCAAAAACAGGGCGTCTGTTCACCCTATGCTTGAGCCACAGGTGCTGAGCGCTTGTCTTTCTTTTTTTTTTTTTTTGCTTTTGTCATCTTTATTGTATGACTGATACTTAACTTGAAATTATTTTTAAGCCTAGGATTATGTTATTTTCCTTCAGAAAAAAAATTTAATTTACTTCTACTACACGTCTAGATATACTAAGTATCTGGGAGAACCTTAGTCTAGTTTTAAAACTTGAGATTTTCTGGTTCACATGATTCAAATTTGGGCTGAGGCCCACGAGAAAACTGTTTTACTTTTAGCATCCCCTACTTTTAAGCATATAATTGTTTTGAGTCTTAACCAAAAATAAAGGGGATTGACCCCATTGTACCTGCACTTGGTAGATATTATACCCTAAACTCCTGTTTCAAACTTCAGAAGGCTCTCAAAACTGATTCTCAGCCTTTCACTTGCAAATTTCAGTTTTGCAAGTGCCCTAGGGTCAAAGATAGCTCCAAGTATCTGACTCATATTTCTGAGTTTCCTTCTATGGTATCTTGGTTCAATAATTTTTCATAGATTTATAACCCCTCTGATGGCTTTAGGCAGACATTTTCATATATTGTCCCTATTTTCTGACTGTCCTCAGTGGAGGGGTTTGTTTGAATTATTTTGCTAATACCAGTATGATCCTCCTTACCATAAGTGGGAAGCAAAGTCTTCAATTTTTTCTCTGTAATCTTTGTTTCCTTTGCATACTATTCTATTTAACTCCCATACCAACCATAGTGCCTAGAACATTTTTGGTATTCTCTATTTAAAATACTTTTGGGAGATGGCAGCGGGCAGAATATAGAAAGGAGTTAAAAAAGGTGATGAAGACAAACTATTCACAATTTTGGCCCGTGTTAGTGCTGAAAATAACTGTAACCAAACACATATTTTAAGCAATTACTTCTTCCTCTGTATAAAATGTTTTGTCTATAACATTCACTGGGCATGGTTTTTAGGCAAGTCAACATAAATTAAGCTGTAAATTATCACTTCTGCAAAATATAAGAGGGAAGAGAATTAATTTGGTAACTTCTAGTTATAAATTATAAGCCCCATGGAGTAAGAGCAAAAGCCTCCTCTAGGACCTTGTGTGATTCTCTTTACATGGTGGTACCCTAATAAATATTTGTTGAGTTGAGAGTGAATATTTTAATGTAGAAGCGAATTTTTCTGATTTCTTATCCTTTTTGAGAACTGACAAGCCTTAACTCCTGGGCCACCTACCTGAGAATGCTAACACAATTGTTCATAATTGTCTCTCTGTAGTAACAGTGGGAATTGTCATATGTAAAAGTACCTGTCGGAAAGGAACAATAGGGAAGGTATTTCTTCTGATTACTTTTAGAATTTAAGGTCATATTGTCTGCCAGTGTTTCTGCAGCCCAATTTTGTTTGCACTCATTGAAAATATGTTACTAGTATCATTGGTCAAATAGCACCAAGTATGTTACTAAGTGCTTAATTGATGGAAATGGACACTTCTTAATAAAAAGCCCTTTAATGAAAAGGTGAAGATGGTATTGTAGGAAGCAGAAACCACTCTAACTGGAGTGAAGTCACAAGCATACATATTCTCACACAGGCACACGCTGCAAAAGAAATCATTGACTAACTTCAGGTCTCATTTGCAACTTTCAATATGAACTTATAACAGATCTCAAGAGGGAAACGCCCATCCAAGAATTCATTTGTTTAGACCACATATCCATAGCATTATCTGGATAAAATTGGTATAATAGAGTGGCTGGAAAATGAGAGTGGTTTCAATCTATAAATGAAGATTCAGTCTCAAATTTGCTAATATTAATTTTGAGAATTTCACTTCCCCATGTACTTCTAGATACCATGATTTTAGGGGCTGCAGAGCTCAATGAGGTGGCCATAGTGGCAATAACCCTTGATTCTAAGGAACAGACAAGCTCACATCTGCTCCCTTGTTCAGAAGGAGATCTTTCATTGCTTGAAAGATAGGAGAGAGTTCTGACTCAGCTCTTAGGGCTGTTATTTGAAAAACCAATTAGTGAGGTCATCTTTTCAATCCAGTTGAAGAGACCTAAGTTTCATTTTTGGCTTAACAAGGTCCACAGTCTTGTTCAGGAGGAAGACACTGCCACTTCAATTAAAAGTGGTAAAATGAAGTTATAAAAAATCACAAGCAAATGAAAGGAAAGGTGAACTGGGATTAAGAAAAATTCTTCAAGGTATATGTTCCAATCTCGCTGTTGACGTGACTTAGTATACACTCAAAATAGAAGAAATTGGTTCAATTTGATGAACTTTTGGTTCATCATTGCTGTATGTCAGTAGGATTCGTCTTACTCATAAGTGAAATCTGAATTCTTCAGCCTCATTCCCTCTACCTTTATGTCTAATAAAGACTTCACTTGCTTACTTGGGCGTTCAGCATTCTTTCTTTGTGTACAACCTTCTGATGTCTTTAAGAAGATGGAGGAAGGAACAGAATATAATTAATTTTCGCCACAAAATACATGCTCATAGAGTACTATTGAGCCATAAGCATTGACACGGGGGTCATAAAACTAGGAAAGGGGCATAGTTGTCTGTAGAGAGATGTGCTCCAGACCTCTGCATTTAATAGTATATTGAGCTTCACAAAACTTTCTGTAATTCCACATTGTTCTCTCCTTTCTAGAAGAGCCTACCACATAAACTGCTACATGAAAATCAATAAAGAGAATGCATAAAGAACCATGTGAATATAGAAAAAAGAATCATTGAATTTTTTTTCTGGAGCATTTACAAATAAGTTCCCAGGATACTTGATTTAGACCTTAAAGATAAATTATATGTTTCCAAGATTGGAAGAAAAGGTTACATGATATAGGGGAAATAGTACAAATCTATGGTTCTTTTGCTTATGTTCTAAATCTTATGGCCTTTTGTGTTCTTTATAATCATGCTTGAGGGCTCACTAAATGATTATGCATCTGCCTTACAACTGACTTTACATAGATGGGCACAACTTGTCTCACCAGTTACTGTCCTTTGGACTATCTGCTAGGAAGTCAAGGCCATCTGCTCTAACAGACATTACCCAAATAACGGCAGTGATGCCAAAGGCTTTTTCTTTCTCCTCTGACCTACTTAGTTTTTCACAAGCCAACATTTTCTCCCCTTCCTTACCATGTTATGCTAAGGCACTCACTGTTTTTCTCCTCCTCTCTTTCTGTCTAGTGATGTTTCTTTTGCTTTTAGGAAAACAGCCACAGAGCTGAGTTACGGTGCTCCTACATCCTCTTGAAATCCATATGCAATCAGCTGTTTATTAAGGTTAAATGAGTTCAACTGATACTATAAAATCTTGATTAATGGGAACATGTGAGGCACACTTCTGGTTAATTGAATTTTCAGGTTAATTGAGGGTTAAATGGGAGATTTAATAAAATCACCATAGCACTTATCTCTATCTCTTTTATGGTGCTGATCACATTCTACTATGCCTTGGCACTTTCGAAGTTTATGTCTTATCTTCCCTAATAGACTAAACTATGAAGGTTTAGTTTTGGCATACACTGATCTATAATTCAATGTGACATAACTGATCATATTTTAAAGGCAGTGACATAATCTTTATCATCATCATCACCATCATCCTTGCCACTGTGTCATAGCTAACAGCATAGTCTCTGTAGCTAGACTATGTTTAGCTACAGCCTGAGTTTGAATGCTGTCTCTGACAGTGACAGTTCTGTGGGCTTGTGAAAATTATTTAACATCAGTGCCTCAGTTTCCTCATCTATGCATAGGGGATAATGGCAGTAATTACCTCACAAAGCTGCTGTGAGGGTTGAGTCAATAGTTATAAAGTGCTCAGTAAACAATGCACTTCACTAATTATTCAACATGTTTGTCCCCATTTGACCTCAAAGGAAGATGGCATTACCCCATTTTACACATGAGGAAAATAAAATACAGAGAAGTCAAATAACTTACTCAAGGTCATAGAGCTAGTAAGCAGTAGAGCCAGATTTGGATCAAGGAAGTTTGACTTGAAATTCTATATCCCTAACATCTTCTAAAATCTGCTTAACTATGGGAAAAACATTTACTCCTGGTGTTACATGTTCAGCGCAGACCCCTGCTCATTAGAACTGAGAAAGCCAGGTGGGTAAGGGCTTCATCATGACCCTGACCTGTGCTCTCAGGACTGTTGCAGTAGTGGGAGTGACTACAGTGTATCCCCCTATAGCCCTTCAAGGCTAGCACATCACTGCCTTTCACATTTTATTGGCCAACGTGAGTCACATGGCCACATCTAATTTCAAAGGGGCAAAGAAAATGCAGCCCCACCATGACCCACTTCTTCCATGAACAAGAAAGCTAAAAATACTCCGTGAATATCCATAGATATGCCCAGAGATTCTCAAATTACCAGCAAATCCTGGGCACCGAGATACGAGGTTATATGGGTAGGTGTACAAAGTAGAAAAAATTATATTATTACTCTAGAGAAAAATCTCTCAATAGTGGCGTTATTCACATATTGAACCAGATAATTCCTTGTCATGGGGGATATCTTCAGCATCGTGCGATACTTAGCAGCTTCTATGACCTCTATTCATTAGATGCAGCAGTACCTTCCCTCCCCTAGGTGTGACAATTAGAAATGTCTCTAGTGATTGCCAACTGGGAAGCAAAATCACCCCAGTTGAGAGCCACTACTCTGACGTCTCCTCATTTGTACCCACAAACTTTTTCAGTCTCAGGGAAGTTCTGATTACACTATGACCCCATTGCATAATGAGGAATTTGTAGAAGATTTTGGAGATTGGAAAACAGCCCGAGCAGGTCAGTGGCTTGCCAAAAGTGATGGGTTTTGAGTTTGAACAAGAACCTGTGTTTCCTAAATATTTGTCAAGTACTCTTTTTGCTATACCATATTTCCCAAAGTGTTTTTTAGGTTTTTACAGTGACTTTATACACTGCAAAGTTCTTCAGTGACTCTACTTCAATTGTCAGTCTCTGTAATTTTCAGCCTATTTATTTCTCTTGGCCCTCAGTGGCAGTCAGCAACAGCTGGTCATCATGTTCCGTGTAATAACTTTTCATATATTTGAAGACTGTTATTAAACCATCCCCAAGCTTCTCTTTGCTGGGTAATTGTTATGCTCAAACATGTGCCAGGAGTTGCGCAAAGCCAGGGAGAAGACAGAATCTCCAAACTAATGTTTGTGTAATAAAATTGCAGAAAAACAATTTTTGACTGAAAATATCAACTGAGAAATGAGGCTAGCAAGTGAGACTGTGAGGATGGGTTTTCAGAGTTTCTCTCTTTTTCTTTCCTTCTTTTTTTTTGGTTTATTATAATTATTGTAGCTGACCTGAAAATTTTAATGTATTGCTGTGAAAATTAATTCCCTAATTAAGATTTTATAGTACTTTTAATCTTAATGATATTTTAATGGAAATCCAATGATGATACATACGATACCAAGTCTCTGCTTGTCACATCTTGGGATATGACCAGGCGTAATCCAATTAACTGCACCAGCAGTGATGAGAGGCCATGGCATTAAACAAGACCTTCTCATAGTAATGTATAACTCGGACTGATAAAAACTACCATTTATTCTGGGCTTTCTGTTTGTCAGGCCAGATGCTGCTAAGAGATTTATAAGAATTACCTCTTTTAATTTTTGAACTCTGAGAGGTAGTTGCCATTATTATCCCCATTTTATAGAATTTAAAACTTTAGATCAGAGAGGTTAATTAACTCACCCAGTGTCACAGAGCTGGAAAGTGGTAAAATCAGAATTAGAAATCAGCCTCTAGAGCCCAGGGTCTGTAATTACACATGTTGCATCATTAATTTTTTTGTGTATTCAGTGTCTAGTTCCTCTTGTCAGTTCTCAGATATATTTGTTGAATGGATATACAAATGGTGAATGGCAGAGCAGAAATGTGGGACAGCCATACAGGCTGGGGTTCAGCACATCAGGTGAGTACTATCTGCTCAGGCATCACTGTCCCAGCTCATCTCACCCCAGCCCATGGTGGATTAAATGCCTTCTTTAGGATTCCATACTAAATGGTATTTCTCTAATCCATGCACTAACCTCACTCTTCTATAATAATAATGATCTATTTTTGTGCCCATTTCTCCTGCTAGAGCAGCAATTCTCAAACAGGGGTTGGCTCACCCCTCAAAAAAGATTTAGTAATGTCTCCAGACATGTTTTGGTTGTCGCACTGGGAGAGGCTCTAAGAATCTAGTAGGTAGAACATGGATTCTGCGAAACACACTGTAATGCATACGACGACAGCCCTCCATGACCATTGTCCAATGTCAATGTCAATTGTGCCAAAATAGAGTATCCCTGTCCTAAACAGAGAACTCCTTCATGGAAGGAACCTCATGTTCAGGATCATCTCTGTGTCTGTCACAAGGCACAATGCATGTCACGTCAGTGGCATGCAACCTGTAGAAGTCAAACAGTGGAGAGGGAATGAATGCATGAATGAATGAGTGGTAGGAGGAGCAAGTGCAGCAAGTAGACGAGGTTTCGTTTTCAGAGAGTATAGGTCCTGGAAGCTCAGGGACTAGAGCAGCTACGTTCAATTAATGTAAATCTCTAGCAGGGTAGCAGAATTTAGAAATGGTGCAGACCTTATGCATAAAGAAAGAGGAGGGTGACGTTATTTTCACATATGTATCTGTTTTTCTCCTTTATTTTATCTTATAGCCCTTCTTTTATTTGTATAGCAGCTAGAATATTCCATATCTCCTACCCTTAAGGAAGGAATAAGGAAATAGAAACAAATAAAAGAATAAAATTTCTAACTTTGGAGTTTCCAAAGCCAATGTTCACATATCAACTAGTCAACCATGTCTAGTTTCCCCATCCTCGAGACTAGATAAAACACTGTCCACCTAGAGCAAGGGGAAAATCAGAAGAGGGAAAAGAGACTTGGTCCGAAGTTGATGCCTAAGAAGGGGCCCTCACATTCTGATCCCCTTCTGAGTTTTTGATTGGAGGGAGCCAAAAAAACTGAGAACAGGAATGTGTACCCATCACCCCTCTAGATAAACCCAGAGAGAAGGCAAGTGATCAGCATTTGTTTCTACCAGGAATGGTCAAGAATAGAGTAGGAATGACTATATAGTATATCTGGGTAGATCCACCAACCTTTCAAGCACAGATGGGCACAGATGGGCCTCCTTGGACCAAGGTGTGGCCAGTTAGCAGAGTTAGACCTGCAGAGGCCCTGAGATTTTGGGAGGGAAGGATTGGGAAACTGGATTAGAATGAAGTTATCTCATAAATGCAAGTACTAATAGACGACAGTGACCCTTATCAGCTCTTTCCCACTTATACCATAGCCCCATCTAACCCTGGGGAAAAAGAGGCGTGGGTAGATTCTAAATTGAATGAGTTCAGCTTCTACCATAAAGAAGGAAATCTCAGAATAGAAATTCAATTCAAGAAAAAAATGTAGTTACATTTCTTTCACCATCTGATCTGTGGTATACCATGTATTCACTACAGAAGTTTACCAGATGGTTGCAGCATCTCAGCAATAAATTTGAAGTTAAGGGCAGGCCCTACATCCCAGATAAGAGCAAAGCATGACTCCAGTATTGCGGCGGGGTGGTACACAATGAAAGTTATCAATTCAAAATTTCAATCCCTGGAGCAAGGCAGGATTCTTGCCACTAGCATTGTATTGCAAGGAGCAGACAAGATCTTAGAAATGAATGGAGCTATTTAGTTCCCCAACCAAGGGATAAGGTCAGCCTGAATCAGCAATGGCCGAGATCCGATGTTGTGCTCTGAGAATTGGATAGAAATATTTGCAGGACAGAATTTCCTTCAATGATTAGCCTTAGCCATCAGGAATTAGGTGAGTGAGTTTACAAATGGGCTCACATGGCCTCAGTTCTGAGGAAGGAGTACATACTTGAAGAAGTTGTCTAAATGATTGAGGTTTTGACAACTAAATCTTTTTTACAAAGACAATGTGAATTATTAGATAAAAATAGTGTCCACAGTACTCAAATTGCATTTCAAAAATCTTGATTTTTTAATTTAAGCATCTTATTCAAATAATTTTTCTGTCAAGCATTTTTGCTCCTTATACATCTGACACTTCGGGGGATTTCCATTTGGAAGTAAGAATGACTAGAAAAGTATTTCTGGGGTCCCTGTGGGCTTATCCATTAAAACACCATTACTTTACTCTTTATCAGCTGATGTCAGATTGTGTAACAGTGTCCTTGGGTCCCCTGGAGGTTTAGAAGAATCTCCTGGATCAATGCTATGTCCTTCAAAGGCCCTGAAGAGTTGGCCCCTTTCAATTTCTCCAGGGCCATCTCCTGACAGTTTCTATTTCTTTTTCTCTGCTCCATCACTCTTGCCTTCTTGAGTTTTCTGACTAGTGTCAGGCTGGACTAAACCTCAGAGATAGCTGGTTCGATAACTGCCCTCTTCTCCTTTTACAGAGGAAAACATCAGGGCCAGTTTGGTTCTGTAGAAAGCAAACTGGATTTCAGAAGACCTGGGTTCAAGCCCAGCTGGACTACTGATTTACTCAGCATCCTCAGACACATTCTTGGCCCACATCTCTGAAATTTTTAAGTCTAAAAACTCTGATTGGTCTATTTTCCAGTCTTTGGTTTCAATCTGGGTTTTTTTTTCCCCTGGTGATCTGGGCAAGAAATTTATTGGCTTTTGTGAAGGGGCTTTTCTGATTTTTGGCTAACCTTGATGGTTAATTCCCTCTGTTGGTCTCTAAGCTCATTCCAATTTCCCCTGCAGTTTGTGTAAAGATGTCTTCATTGAAAACACCTGCTGGGCTTCACTTGGCTTCACACCATGTTTCAATTCATTTCTGGGGTGGGTGCTGCCGGCTCCCCTGGATAACTCAGAAGGGCTGGCATCTACTTTGGAATCTGTCTCAAACTCACCTTACAACATTATGCCAGTCAATTAACTTCATGGGGCTCCAGTTTTCCTGGGAATAATTATGATAACAATTGCTGGAGCTTTTTTTTCCATCTGTTAATTTACTGACTTTTTATGAGGATCAAATTAGTAGAGGACATTGACTCTACCTTCGTGGACTCGACAGTAAAAAGTACATCTGTTTGGTGTTTCCCACCAAAGTGTATGCTCTAAGACGGTTTGCATCAGAAGACCAAAAGGATTAGTAAAAGATGCTGTGGATTCCGATTGGCTTCCAGCCCTGGCTCTGCCACCATTTTGCCCTGGGATGATGTATAAAGCACTTACTACTTCTCACACTGCCTGGTTTCCTCACCTACAAAGTGAGAGGCTTTGACTAAGGTCCTCTTTTAAGTTTCCTTTTAGGTCTGACAGCTTATGAATTTTGCCCTTCTAGTGCTTAGCTCTGTGCCTTGCCTTTATTAGAGAATTAATAAATGTTTATTGAGTCAAATTTAGTTAATTGCTATTTATTATTAGTCAAGTGTCATTGACTCATCACATCATTTAGGTTTCTGAAAAGATGATTGGTGTTTTTAAAATTATTTTTAGAAGATGTGGCAGTGATCATATTTAATGGCTCTATGGATGACTGATCATAGTAGTAATAATAATGATAAATATATATTGAGTGCTTATAATATTCCCAGCACATACTAGGTATTTTTAAACTTAATTCTCAATGCAATCTTAAGAGACAGGTACAAGAATTAACCTCTTATCTTACAGATAAGGGAATATACATGTTAAATAACTGGACTTGTTCATACACATGTGCAAAATAACTGACCTGAATAATAAAGCTTGAAGTTAGTAGAGCTGGAAGTTGAGCCCTACGCCATCTGTATCCAGATAGGGTTGCCAGATGTAGCAAATAAAAATACCGTATGACAAATTAAATTTGAATTTCAGATAAACAATGAATAATTGTTTCACTATCAGTAAGTTCCATGCCATCTCACTATCCTCACCTCCCACCCATATGATAGGTAGTACTGGCTTATGGATTCAGCCTGTAAAATGGGTTCACCTAAACAAAACCAAATTGAAGCAGAACTCTTATTTTGAACAGGATACTTGGCATTCTATTTAATAGAAAATCAGGGTAGAATTTAGTATAGGTAGTAAAAAAAAAAGATGTAAAATGAAGTTTCCATATTAGGAAGATGGTCCCACATGCTGTCCAATTTTCTCTTATTCTGTATCTCTTCTATCAAATGATATTTTATGTCTTATATTTCTCATGAATCTTCTCTCTATGCTCAGGGTTTCTGTTTAAATTAAAAGATGAAACAACGGAATTTTTCTAATTCAAGTGAAACCTGGAATGATTGCACTGAATGGAATCAAGCTCTCTTGTGTATCATTTAGAATGTTCCTTCCCTGTGCTTGAGCTGGAATATCTGATATGTCTTGTTGCTATGACAATGGATTCTCCTTAGTGGGTGATGTAGACATTTGATCTGTACATTCACAATGAGGGCTCGTGTTCCACCCTCTTTGTTACAATTATGAAACCCAGGGAATTGGAGGAGTGCCACCTTAATTTAAGAAATTGAATTTACAGCAGGAGGCAGTGTATCTCATTGATTAAGGGGAGGTCAAGCCTGGACTCAGTTTCCTCCACTATGAAATAGAGCTAACCACAATACCTACTTCATAGGTTTGTATTAAAAGGATGCAAAAAGGAAGCTACAGAAAATATTTAGCCTAACACCTGGTAAATAGTCTTTCAATAAATGTGATTGCTTCGATTACTATTATTTTTATCATTGTTACTAAATTAATATAGTTTATTCTAGGGAAGCTTAGTCAAAGTTTATGAAGTTATGTTTTTGTCACTCAGTTTACCCATCAAAGAATTAAAGCTGGAGAGCAAAAAATGGAACCAACAGAAGAGGGTTCCGGTACTAGTTACCCATCTAGCTGTGGGAATTAAGGCAAGTTGTTTAACCACATGGAAACTCATAGTCTTTTCTGTCTGGTATCAATACAAATTAAATTATTCCTCTCCTTGAAAGATGTTGTGCTGATTAACTGAGATAATATATATGAGATACTTTGCATGTTGTGAGTGCTGTAGAGAGCTAACCTGAGCTCCTTCACTAAGGCATTTCTTTCCCAGAAAGAGACTGGCTGTCATCTGCCATGAGACTGAGTGGTTATTTGCCAAGGTCAAACATAGGCATCATATTTTGATTTTGTGAGAGGTATAATTGTTTGGTTAATTTTGTAATTGGAAAACTCTATCCTTTTTTAGGTGCGTGTACTTAGGCAGATCTCTCTGTGACACAGCTTCTTTAACTCTAAAGAGGGCTAAAAGAAAAAAAAACCTTCATGGAATTGTTGTAAAAATCAAATGCAATAACACACCTAGAACATGTGGCACAATAACAGAAAACATTTAAAAAGTTGGATATTAATTGCTAATAAGTTGTTTCTGTCCTTCCATCGGTCTGCGGTAGTATTATCTTAGGTTACCCTACACGATGTCTGGTTTCTTCATTTGTTTTTTAAGCTTTGGAATTCTGGAGCTGTAATTGAGTGTGGCCACGAGTGAATATTTTCCTCAGAGAACTCTGCATCTATTCTCCAAGTCTAGGCTTCAAATATCAGGAACTACGATTCCACTTTTTAACATGTAACCATATGCTTTATATAAAAATCTAAATACGTACATTAAAATTACATTTTCAGAAAGAAACACTATTCAGCAGGAAATGAGACAAGAGTTGTGTGCACAATTAGACAGTGATCTCATTTCTCAGATTTAAGGCAACTTGTTATTTTTCTCTTTTTTCCATTTGAGATCCCTGGTCTGAAATTGGGTACTTTCCATTTGGGTTCTCCCCTTGGTGTCACAACCTTGTGATCCTTTAGCTGCCAGCTTGGAGGGTTAATTAGTGATTCTTGGCTATTAAATCAAAGCCCTTTCCCTTTTGCACCATTAAGAGACAAGCTTCTGATCTCTATTCATCTCTTCCCTCTGAGATGAATGGGAACAATGGAAGTTTCATTGAACCTTGGAATAAACCCTCTGGCTTGTTCCCTGGCTCCCTGGTGAGAACAGAACTTGGAGGGTGCTGTGGGGCAGAGGTCAGGTTTCTTCAGTTGCCACGCTGCTCCTTCTCTCACGTAGCAGTTCTTATTTACTGACAATCCCCTGGAAGCATTTAAGTCTAAGTGCCCATCTGAGGCAGACTACAGGCATCAGATGGTTGGAACTAGGTCACATTTTAAAGTCCCTACCATAGTTCCATGGCCAATGTCCAAACTAGATACTCATTAGAGTCCTGTAACTAAGCAACAGAAAACCCAAATCAGTTTTGCTTTCACAGACTAGATTTTAAATCATATTCTTTTAAAACTTATGAGCATTCTTCCTCAGAAATTAACCAATAACATCAGGTTTTTAACAGTTGAGATAATGTTGTTTCTCCTTACGGCTTTACAGAAATTGATTCCCTGAAGCCAATTTTTCTGCTGGTTCAAATTCATTGTTCTACCAAGAAAAACCTAGATTATCATGAAGCTAAAATCCTATAACTATCTGATATAAAGTCGTGATGCTGGAATTTTCAGATGTTTTTGGTGGGAATATAAAATAACATGGTACAACTACATTGGAGAACTGTTCAGCATTTTCTTAAAGATTAACACATGACATAATCCAGCCACTCTATTCCTAGGTATTTATACAATAGAAATAAAAATATACAGCTATCCAAAACTTGCATTCCAATGTGTAGCTTTATTTATTGTCGCCCAAATTGGAAAAAATGTGCTCATCACAGACTAATAGATAAATAAATTGTGGCATATCCATAAAATAGAGTACTATTTAGCAATAAAAAAGAATAAATTGCTTATATACACAATTTAGGTTAATCTCAAAGAAAGGGACTAGGCTAAATGAAAGAAATGTGAAATAAAAGATTATGTATTATATGATCCCACCAATATGAAACTCTGGAACCATCAAAACAAATCCATAATGGTGATCTCAGATAGAAGTACATGGGAGAGAGAATCCACTGCAAAGTATTATGAGGGACCTTTGTGAAATTATAGAAATTTTCTTTATATTAATGGAGGTTGTCTTTACAGAGGTGTATGCATGTATCAAGACACAGCAAAATGGATACTTCAAAGGATGCACTTCATTGTTCAGAAGTTATACCTTAGTAAAAATGATTGAAAAAGGAAAACATTTGTTATAACCACAGCGGGATGAGTTTTGGAATGATAACAGTGCTATTTTTCATATATTTCTTATCATATGATAAACAGGTTGAGTAAATGGTAGGGCTGTGAAGCATAGATTCCAGAAATAGATTTGAATAAGTCCTGAAGAGCAAATTTGGAAGATAATCTGTGACTTCTCATTGCATTGTGTTCCAGTAACACAGATGTTGTTGGTCATTAAATCCTTGAAAAATTAAAAAAAACACCCCAGCAGCATCACAAATCTATCAGTCTCATCCTAGCTAAAACTTATATTATTGGTTCGCAGAGTTTGTGATACGCTGCCCAAAGCAAACCTCATAGAAACATCATTTTCTAGTAGATCATTTTTGTTTTTATCAGAAACACCAACTCTCTTTTATGTATATAATTTAAATTATTTATATTTGGTTAATTTGAGGAAGGAGATTTTGAATGATAAAATTAAACTTAAGCAAATCAGAGAGTTAACTCTGCAGTGGATTGTAATATTAAAAGCAGTTTGAGAAACTGGAAGCTCTTGATTCAAATCCCAGGTGTATTACTTATAAGCTAAGGGACCCAAGGAGCGTTACTTAATCTCTCCAACCCTCAGATTATGTACTCGTAAAATGGAAACGAAACACAATCGCGGAATAGAATAAGGATTAGAAGAGATGATATTTATGAAGCATGCGGTATAATTTGTGGCATATATAATGGTAGGAGAGAAACTCTTTGTATGTTAATGGTGAGAAAACAATAGGAGCTTATTAACAAGAAAAACCATGGAGGGGAAAGGCAGATAGTGACAGTTATTTTTTCCGAGTAGGGAAGGGCTCAGTAGGTTCCAATACAAAAATAGCACAACATTTTCATATAACCATTTTCTTTTTAAAACAAAGGTCTATCCTGACTACCTGAGAGGGAGAGATCAAGAGCAGGGAACTTGGAAGGACATTTGCCTGATCATTTACTCACTGATGGGCATCTTTTGACAGCTGGAAGGAAACTGACTACGGAAGCTTTTGATAGATAATGGTCCAGAGACTCTATATAATTTTTATTTTTCTGTAAATATAAGCCTTCCATCTGTACGAGATGAATGTTTTCTTCTCAAGTGTGAAGATGAACAATTAAGATGGTATTAATTGCTGATAGAAAAATCTAATGTCCCGGAGAAAATTATCTGCAAGTTCTTAGGGTTGTGTTTCTTTAAATAGTGCCTCATAGCAATAATTTATATGCAGTAATAGAATATTAATTGATGGTTCTGTTCAGCACTTTCTACTAAAAACTTAACCAAATAGAAAAGCACACAACATACTGTTGTTGTTCAATTTACCTTAGCATGGCGGGTGGAAAGACCACAAGGTCATATCTGACCTATTGCAGTTCACCAAGTTTAAGTACACAGTAAATACAGGTCAAATATCCAGGGGGAAAACAAACACCACCTGGGATTAGCAGTGTTGTCAAAAGAAATCTAAATGTAAATAGACAGAAATAGAAACAGAAGGACAATTTAGTTAGTTTCAATAGAGCCAGCTCAGCTGCTTAGAGCAGGGGTCAGCAAACTTTTTCCAAAAGAACCAGGTAGAAAGTATTTTCAGCTTTTCAGGCTCAATGATCTCCTTTGCAATTTACTCAACTCTGCCATTTTTGAGATAGAGCAACCACAGACGCTACATTGAAAATTACACATAGCTATGTTCCAATAAAACTTTATTTATGAACAACAGAAATTTGTATTTCCTAGTATTTTCATGTGTCACAGATTCTTTGGATATTTTTAAACATTAGAAAGTATAAAAAATATCTTTAGCCTGCAGGTCATATCTTAACATGTGAGTAACTGGACTAAAGCAGGCTGCTGGGTTGGGCATCATTCTCGTAGGAAGGCATAATTGTCCAAGGGGTTTAGTTTGGCTTTTCTTGCAGAACACTGTGCCATTGTTTATTTCTTCTCAGCCTAGTTACCTGTCTTTCATGTATGAACCCCCAACGCAAAGTATGCTTTGCCCTCATTTTAATTATTACAACTCAGGAAGATAGCATTATTATTAATTCCTATTTTCAAATGACAAAAGTAAGGCTCATCAGTGTCCAATACCGTGACGACTTTTAAATGGCAACAAGGATACAGAGCTGGAATTTGAACCAGATGTCTTGCTGCCCAGAGTCCTTGCTCTTTCTGAAGGTACTGGAGTGTGACCATTAACCACATCAGGAAGCACGATTCCTAGCCCTTAGCAGACAGTGGTTTATCCCCAAACACAAAGAAAGGGTATCTGCCTTTTCTGGCTGTTGCTTTTCAAGGAAGCTCAGCAAATCATTCAAACTTCAAAGGCAAATTTTCTAGGAGTCTTTGGCAATTTGGATACTGTGAAATCCTACCCAAAAAGCACTTGCCTTTTCAGGATGTGGATACTGGGAATGAATTTACCATTCTCCAAGGGGAAGAAAATACACAGTTAGCACAAAGGTAGCTCTCACTTGCAGCTAGTTTTTCTAACAGAACTTTAAGTTTGTAACAAGTACATGCACTTGGATTGGACTGGCAGAAAGCTTATAAATCAGATGACGTCATTCTTTGGCTTACATTCTCCCAGTGGATTTAAGCTTCAAATAAAATTCCAGTCTCTTATAATAACCTGCCAGGTCCGACCCATCTAACACCATCTATGCTACCTTCTCTTCATCTGCTCTTTACTCTTCAGCTGCACTGGCTGGATTTCCTTTGCACAAAGTCTTTCCCTATCCCTGGAAAACTTTCTTTCCAGTCTTTACATAGCAGATTTCTTCTCCTCTTGCAGGTCTCAGTTCTTACATCTGTTCCTTAGAGGGGTCTTTCCTAAATGCCCATTTATTGCCATCTTCTGCCTTGTCAGCCTCTGCCTAAACCAATGCCCTGTTTTATTTTCTTCATGGCACTTATCACTATTTGAAATAATCTTATCAATGTCCATGTTTGTTTGTTTGTCTGTCGCTTTCCACTCATGCCAGACCCAAGAGAGCAGGGCCTTGTCTCCGCTAGTTACCTCTGTATCTCTAGGGTCTGTTGCAGGTGCTCTATAAATGGTCACTGAATGAAGCATGAAAGCTATTCTGGAGTTACAGAGCACCAGGCCTTACCTTGATTGTGATATTATTAACTCATTTTAGGCTCTGCTCAGCCTTGGGTACAGGAGACAGATGAGAAAGCTCTGGAGGTCTTCTTGGTCAATGAATGTCAGCTCAGATTTATTCTATCCAAGGCTCAAATTCATGTATTAATATGTGCTCTGTTGAAAAATTTTAGTTTTCTCAAATATGTCTAAGGCAAAAATGTGCACGCTATATTGCAAGGTGCACTATTGATTTATACGCCCCCAGCAGAGATACACATTATTCAGAATACATAATTGCATTTCAGGTGGCACATTTTTCACCTGGGATATGGCACATTTAGACAAAATCTAAGTATGCTCATCTAGGTACCCTGTCTAAATCTGGGTATGAAGAATGCAAATAAAATTAGCATTCCATGAGCAAACGTGGGATACGGCGAGGAAGAGGTGTTGGTAGCATCTGGAGTGTGGGAAAGGCACAAGTACAGTGCTGAGCTCCGGCTTCCTGAGAGCATCAATGCATTGTGTCAAAGCTATTGAAATGCCAGGCTTCAGCTGACTTTTCAGAAGTAACAGACATACGCTGTTTACTGAGGGCATGTGATGATATACTGGTTGAGAGAAGAGTCTTTTAAGTCCAGAGTCCTGGGCTAATTTTCCAGGCTGTGTAACTTTGGTTAAATCCCTTAACCTCTCTAAGAATGGCTTTGCTCAGCTGCCAAAAAGAGAAAGCAATGGTATTTATTTCATAGGATTAAATGCCATAATGCAAGGAAAGCATGCTTCCGGTACACAGTGGGTGCTTCAGTCATTAAACATAGATAACTTCACATTTGGTGCACAATCAAAAGAGTGCAAATTGGCTCGGCGCCTATAGCTCAACCGGCTAAGGAGCCAACCATGTACACCTAAGGTGGCGGGTTTGAATCCCCAGCCCGGACTGGCCAAACAACAATGACGGCTGCAACCAAAAAATAGCCGGGCATTCTGGCGGGCGCCTGTGATCCCAGCTACTTGGGAGGCTGAGGCAAGAGACTCGCTTGAGCCCAGGAGTTGGAGGTTGCTGTGAGCTGTAATGCCACGGCACTCTACTCAGGGGGACAGCTTGAGGCTCTGTCTCAAAAAAAAAAAAAAAAGAGTGCAAATCGCCTACTATGTCAGTGATGGAATATTCAAATTAAAGTGAGAAGACCGGGGAG